>ML807433.1:51073-87608 GCA_009831015.1 Picea engelmannii
AAAACTGCTTTCGCAGAATTTTGACTAGTCAACTTTCAAAACGATTTCCGGGCAAAATAAATTGAATTTTGAAAAACCGAGAGAGGTTTTTCTCTGTAACGGGATGAAGAAAAAAAAAACTCTGAATTTTTTCACAGGTTCCACGAGCAGAGAGAATTGAAGCCATCTTCAAGGCCCTTTTTTCCAGTTTTTCATTTTTCTGTTACGGTCCTGATTATGTAGGAGATGTTACGGCAAGATGGAGGTGAATTTGGCGAAACCGAAGGAGGTTTTTGTCCATCACATGCCCATATACAATAACCTCTTTCAGTTTTTTTCCCATGTGTCATTATTATATATAAACAGGTGTGTGAGTGGACCTCTTTTTCACATAAATTCGACCCATCTTTCATGGCGGACAGTTCCAGTTTTTTGGGGATTTGTGGCTATTTTTGGTCAAGGCGGTTAAATCCAACTTAAAAAACTTATTGGGGGATCTCCCCTATTTATTCATAGGATTTTGATGTAAAAGGTTGTTGATTTTTTCACTCGAAAGGTTATTCTCTGTGGTATTTTTCTGATTCGCCAGGAATACAAAGGGACTTTTTCACAGGATTCCTGTATGTCGACGATTGGTGAAGTTTTTCTTGCTTCGTTGAATGTGATTCTAATCAGTCTTCATTATGTTTCTCTCTTTCTAATTTTCAAAAGGAGATTTAATGCAGAATTTATCCCTGATACTCTGTGCAGTGCTTTTGAGAATCTTAATGTTTTCGTCTGATACTACACTGAAGAAATTCTTGTATGATTTTTTTGTTGTAGTTGATTATCTTGTCTGTTCCTTCTCTACATCATTTTATTTCTAAAGGATCCAACGTCTGCATTACCTTGCCCTATGGAAATACCTTATAAACCTGTGTTTAATTTCAAACTTGTCACATACCCCATAGCCCAATGGTCTTCTTTTGTTGTCTCAACTAGAAAACTCCAAGAATGTAACTTATTCTGCATAACTAGCCTAATATCCTATTTCAAACAAATCTAAATTTGACAGAGAGATCCCTCTCTGAGTCTCATAGGGCTAGATCCCTGACTCGAAGCAGTTTTGATGTTGCCTCTGTGACTACCTCCACAGCCTTGGGAAAATTACAGAGTGCTAACAGAAAGCATAAAAATTAAATAAGTACGATACACATAAAAAGGAAAATTCAGATGTATTATAAACCTAATTACCTTTCACTTTCGTCATTCTACCTTTCCCCAACAGGTGCTCCCCTTCAAATTTTTTAATGGAATTCACATCCCAAATGCGATCCACATGCATATTTGTGGCTAATTTAGGAAGATATCGACTAATATACACCATTGATTGATATAGCATATATCCCTCCACCATAGAACCCTCGGGGCATGCTCTTTGTCTAACCAAAACCTTTAATGATTTCAAGTGCCTCTCCACCATCCACATTGACCTTGTGTGTACTAGTCCACACAATTCAATCTCCTCAACTTGGTGTATGAGGTAGTGTTCTTGTGCATTGAAAAATGCCGGAGGTAGATACTTTTGTATTTCACACATTAGCTGAGGAATTTCTCTCTTCCAATACTTTATATCTTCTTGATGGATTTCTTTCAATGACAACCATCTATAGTCGATGTTGCAAGCAAGTACCATGTTTCAAAAAAACATATAAGTTAATATATTACATTATAAGTAAAACATATTTCATTAAGAATTTGAATAACAAATTGGGAAAAACAATTTGCATATAATTTACTACTTACCTCATGTATTTGCTAAGATCATATATAACTTGTTTGACGTTGTTTTCGAAGTGTTCTGGGAGAGATAGAGGTAGAACATACTGTAACAATCAAAATCGATTGTTATTTGATTCTAAAGTATGATAAAACAAAACTAAAAGATGTATACCAATATAAATATATATATAGAAAAATAATTACCTTAATGAAGGTATGCCAATCATGTGTTTTTACCCCACTAAATTCACCTTTCTTTGTTAAGATAGTATTTATGTTTGAAGAAAAACCCGTGGGAATTTTAATTCTCCGAATGACCTCTTTTACATCATTGCTTTGTTGCTCTGTTAATAACCAGGGAAGGCTATTTCGATCTCCATCGCTATTTGATTGAATCCCACTTTGCATTGCATGATTGGCTTCCTGAATGTCACTACAAATCTTGATGAATTTTTCTTTATCCCTCCTACCATCTATGATTCGCCATAATGTTTCTATCACATTCTTCTCGATATGCATTGTATCAAACAAATGAGTTATTTTTAGGTCCTGATAGTAGGGCAACCTCATGAATTGAGAGGGATAACTTTTCATTCCTTGTGGGAGCCCATTGTTAATACCTTCACGACATTGATGAAGCATAAAATAAATTCAATAAAATAAAAATTCATAACATTACATAAAAAAATTTCAATATACCATCTCGATGACTTTTGTTATATTCCAACTTCCATAGGTGAGGTGTCATTCTTCATGGTTTTAATCCAGTCTCTTCTTTCCCATTGAAAAGATGTTTTTCAATAGTACGATACCTATGGTTCTTAGAGAGGAAGTTCCTATACTCATCAAACACCTCCTTTCCTAAATTTTTTGAACGCCGAGATTTGATCTTAGGACCACAAACTGGACATGCAAATCCACCCTTTGTTTGAAGACCTGCAAAAGTTGGATTAATAATTATGTCAATAATACGAAGGGGATTATTTAAAAAAACATGCAGCATGGTATCTTCAAATAATTATATGCTATAATTAAAGTGAAATGGATCGTTACATACCAAAAAAATGTGTTAGTCTTGGGGCATCATGAATTGTCCATACAAGTATTCCACAGAATTGAAATTCCTTCTACCTTATTGGTTTACAAATGTCATACATAGTGATGCCGACCCATAACTTTAGTAACTCGTCGATGAGAGGCTCGATATATACATTCATATCTTTAACCTGGTACTTACCTAATTGTTTGAAATTACACATAATTACTAACGTGATGTGCATATATAAGTAAATAAATAAATACAAGATATTATGCAACAAGAAATACAAATGAAATCTTACATTCAGAAAATTAATGATAACATTACATACCTGGAACAATCATTGTCAACATTATGTGCTCCCTCTTTATTGATATCCAAGGAGGAATGTTATTGTTGATAACAAAAATTGGTCACACTAAGTAAATAGACCTGAGCTCCCCAAATGGATTAACACCGTCAACGGCCAATGAAAGCCTAACATTACGAGGTTCATCTTTAAAAACTAGTCATTTTTCCTCAATTTCCTTAAATGCATAACCATCTGCAGGCATTCAAAGAACACCATCTCCACTTCTATTATGTGCATGGTAATCCATAAACTGTGCTATGCTTTCACACCAGAACAATTGTTGCAAACGTGGAATTATGGGAATATGATGAAGAACCTTATGAGGCACATCTTTTGTTAGTTGATCGGTTCGATATCTACTAGTTTGACATTGCGGGCATTCTATTTTCGACACATGTTGTCCATAGTATATAATATGATCATTGGGACATGCATCTATAGATTGATACTCCATTCCAATTTCTGTCATAATGGAATTTAAATCTCGGTATGTGCGAGGTAAAATATTTGACGATGGTAACAGAAATTCACCTAACAATCTATGAAATAAAAAATAAGTAATTAGTGTAAAGAATGTTATAATTTGTAAATATTTAATTCTTATTTCGAACATTAATTAAAACTAAAAACAAGCAAAAAAAATCAATCTTTATGTATACGTGATGATGAACCATATTACATACCTTAGGATCTATGTCATAAAACTGTTTGAAAAAACATTCAAAACCTTTAAGTTCACCAAAAATAATGTAGCAGAAAGAAGATTTTCTTTTGAACCTTCATAAAGTGGTTTTTCTGCATTCTCTAGCAGAGGTACGTCAAGATCACCAATGTCCTCATCATCATCCTCATCCGGTTGAGTGAACAAGTCTTGGATCAATTCATTTGTCCCATCGTCTTCAACTATATTGTTATTATTGTCATCTTCTTCCATAGGATCATTAACTTGATATTCAATATTTGACACTCCAAATTCCTCGGCACCTTGTAGTACAACATCATTTCTGCTAGTACTTTGCGCGTTCAAACGCTTAGGGGGGAAGCCTGACTTTATAGTTACAAATAGTCATGCAAAATTAGTGTACTGCATAAGAAATATTTAAACAATATAAAATTTTGTAAATACAATCAATATAAAGATATAATAATGAATATATAGTTTACCAAGGGACGATATTCGTTTGGTCCACCTTCAACGTGCCCATGGGTTCTTCAATGTCTTACAACTGTTTGTATTAAAATTCTTTTGACTTTTGTGCTCCCACATTTAGCACAAGGGCAATAACATCTCTTGTCACCTTGTCCATAATATCTCCACATTCTTCACCACAACCAAAATGTTGAGACAATTATGTTATAAAGTTCAGTGATGATGTGCTAGATATATTCGATTCTTGAAATGCAATAGACCAAACCATACAATATATTTTACCACATAAGCTTCAAAGATTCACCATAACAAAGTAACATAATCAAATGACATAACAGAACTAGGGAAAGAGATCAAGTCACATATAAGCATGGAAAAATTAGCATGTTCACAGATGACATAAAATCTACATAAATGTATAAGGTTATAAAATATTAAAGGAGACAAAAGAAAAAAAATATTTAACTAACCTTCAAAGTCTAAAATCCTCTTGCATGCCTTGAACAATGATCACAAAACTAAGCTCTGTAGATCAAAGATCATTTCGATCTCTTAATCAACAAGAAAACCTTCACATAAAAATGAAGATTAACAGATCTATAACACATAAAAGATGTTGCAACTATAACAAATTAGTCGAAATTTGGTTCAAATTAACTAATTTATAGATTCGTCATCGTCGGAATTCCGATGACTATAACCCTAAATTAAGGTTGACCATTTCGAAGTCAATGATCGTTATGTTGACCTACAAATGGATATATTAAAGTGTCGGAATTGGGCATCGTACTTCTGACGACCTTAGAACACGTCAGAAATCCGACATTATCGGGACTAACTTAAAAAAAAATAGTAACTTTTTGTTTTTTTAAATTTTTTTCGACAAAAAAATTGATTTTATCACAATCGTCGTAATAGTTCGTTAATATTTTAGCCTATATGTAATAGTGAATCTATGTATAATCATTTCTTCTCACCATACTTATGCCCCTTATTGTACTTGTTGTCACAATTAAAGAATAAACATTTTCCTTTTCTTTCCTCCAATTGTTGAGGTGTCAACCTTGTAGGTTTAGGTGTTTTGGAAGAAGGAGCATTATTCTTTCGATATATATTAGGAGTGGTCCTTCTAGTAGCCATAGCTATATTTTTACTTTCAACATTTCTTGCCACCCTAAATGCATTATCCAATGATTTGGGTTGCCAAAGGAGAACCTCATGTTGAATGCTATCCCTCAAAGTTCCTATGAATACATCAATCAAGTGCTCATATGTAATATTTGTTACCTTTATATTCAATCTTTGGAAGTTATCAATGTGCTTTGTAACTAAACCCTTTTGCTTGAGATTTATCAATTAGCTAAAGAAGGTATTTCTCCTTGTATCCTCATAGTGTGTTATCATTTCTTTCGTTAAAATTGTCCAAGTGAAGAGTGATTTGCGATAACAAAGCCATCAATACCACACAAATTGATTGGGTTCTAAATATAAAGAAGCAATTCATACCTTTTCTATATGTGGCACATCATGTAGATCAAAGAATTCCTCCATATGAAGTATCCATGTGATTGGGTCCTTTCCATCAAACTTCCTCATATCGATCTTAGGAATGTGGTTGGTATTCAACCCAATGTTGGAGTTTTTCCATTATTGATTCATCTTCCTTGTGTCCTCATCATGAATTTCATGGGATACATTTTCACTTTCAAGTGTCCTCTCTATTAGGAATTTTTTCAATCCTTCCATGATCTCATTTTTTAAACCATCCATCATCCCTTATAGTTCATATTTTGTCACTATCTTATTTTTTAAATCATTTATGTCCCTACGCATCTATTCACCTTCATAAAGAGTCCAAGTAGGATTGTTTGGAGGCTTATTTGGTGTAGAAGTTCCTTTTTTTGGTGGCATGTTGGCCAAGTATCACTTTTAAACCTTGATTTTGAGGTGGTTCTATTGGACAATATTTCTTCTACTATATATCCAAAATTTCGGCCCTTCTGGGTATGAAAATGTTATTTTTTGTAGTTCTCTGATATTTCTTCTCTGCAATGCCATGGGTCTGATCAAAACTGGATGTGCCAAGTGGAATTTATGGTAACTTCCCCACAACTTGTTGATTTTTTTCCTTTCTAGGAGATCTCACTTGTATGGCATGCCCTGCAAAAAATAATTGATATACAATTATGAAAATTGTACCAAAAATACTACAGAGTGTCCACTATCTAATGCAACTGGTCTCAATCAATTTGGATAGTCTAGGAAGAATTTATGATTGTTTTACCCGGAACACCTTCTTGAGACTAGTCAATAGGACTAGTCAGATACCCTATCTTCCATAGGGTGTATATACAAATGTAATATGACCTAGAGGCTCACATTTTTATCACAGATACCTTAATAATTTTTGTGAATATTCTCCAGATTTGAGGGTCTGAAACGTTACAAAATAAAGATTATAGAGAAAATTCTGAGATGACTCAATTCAGGATGATTCCAAAACCCTATCTTACACTTGTTTTAACTACTAAAGTATAAGGCCTTAGGAGCTGAAATTTGAACCCAACGTACCTTGATCCATCTACTAAATATCCTCCAAGGGGTTCCTTCTGAAACGTCACAGAAAATGAGTTATCTAAAAAATTTCAAGGTGTCTCAGATGTAGCAACGAAACACCAAGACCTTGAGCTATGATACCATATGTTAATAACCAAATATCAATATAGCATAGTAAAACCTCAGAATAAGTACTCAACTCCTTGAAAAGGGGACAATTTTAGATAATAATACTCTTCAATGGGACAACCTTTTTATACACCACAGACATGTCCAAATACAGGATGATTCCAAATGAAAATGTCTCCTTGGTATATATAGGAGACTAGGAGGTACAATTACAACTAATGAACTGAAGATGACATAAATAAAATAACATTACTAATGTAATATTCCTAAATTAAGGGGTAATGTGCCACTATTTTGGGCTTAACACTACAAGTGTTTTTTTAATCTTAAGATAGTGTTGTAATTGAAATTACGAGCTTCTTCCTATGCATCAACAAGAAGGATGATTGTATGGAAAGAAAAGCAAAAGAACTTTGTCTCTAAATAAACATTAGTATGGAAGTCTATCTTTTCTCATATACTTGTGCATATAAAATTCATTTTACCTATGATATTTATTTTAGCATAAGATGGGTTCATGAAGTTTGTATACATTTTTTTTTATGCCTATTTTTATTCTTATTTTAAAATGCCATTGTTTTTCATTATTCTTGGTGATATTATGCTTGTCTTTACAGGGAGATACGAAATCCATGTAATCTAATGATATTTATACCATGGAACTCCCATGGAAGTTGCACACTATAATAAATATTTAAAGGGAAAATGATAGATTTATAGAACCACCTTTCTAGCAAAACTTGACACTCAAAACAATATTAGAAACTAAAAACGAACTCCAAAATTATGACAAAAGAAACAAATTTTGATTTCCATAATAGTCATGATTGAATTGCTAAATGTATGCACAAAACACTTCAGTGTAAAAAATTTCAACATTGTATTTATTTTTCCAATGATCTCTTTTCCAGATCAATCAGTTAACATCCCTAATATTTTGTGTATCGTACTATTGAAAACATGTAATCAGATGTCCATTTGTGCTACATTTGGGTTTTGATTTGGTGTTAATCTCCTTAGGATGTATTTTTTCTCACTATCCTTATAATCTGCATTTGATCTTTTGTTATGATCATGTTGGAGGGAGGGGTTAATTGTTATGATACATAATTCATGTTTCTTTGTTTTGTTGGATTTGTTTTCACTAGAAACATACTTCAACTGGCAATATTACTTAAATAATGTCCATTATTGTATGGAATGTAAAAACTATTAGGAATTGTAACTCATTATTTGTCTTATTGTGTGATCATGTTTAATTATTGATTTATAGGTCATGACTTGGTAGAGTTTCTAGTATCTAGGAAAATGAGTATGTTCCTAGGTTTTAGGATGTTGTTGAGGCATAGTTGGCTTGAGAGATTTTCTCCAACTAGTTAGCTTCCTAGATTGGAGTGTGGCTGAGATATTCCCTCAACCAAAATATTTTGTTTCCAAGATAATATATATATCTTGAGACAAGCCTCATGTATTTACATTTGTACTCTATTTGATTGATTAATCAAGAGGGCATCACAACATTTAGTTTGTGTGATCATTTTCTACTTTCACTCTCTCATTTCCCAAGATGGTATTAGAGCAGGACTAGACTTCTCTCTCATGGGAGGGAAAGTAAAATGCAAGGAAAAGGGAAGACTCACTTAGTGTAGGTGAGAGTAGATACATTGAGTGGATTGTTGTTGTGTATATAGTAGATTGTTTGTCCATCAGAACTATTAGAGAACTAGAGATCGCAAGATCAATTTCCTTCGAGTGAAAATCTACATTGAGTGGTTGTTGAGTATGGTGTAGTTGGTGACCTGTTGGGTCTCTCTATCAACTACTTCATCGCACTACATATTTCAATCCTCCTTGTAACATTCTTTCCATCATTGTTAGGGTTGTTTCCCATGTGGAATCATTGGAAGAAAAAGAGTTGAGGGTTTACATGGATGGATTATTCGATGAGTATGGCCATGCCATTGCTCTTAGGTATATGTGCATACTCGATGACGAGTTGAATGTAAGCATTGAAACTACCAACTAATTTCCCATGAGGATGCATGCACACTGTATAAACTAAAAATGGAATGTGCATGCATGTACACTACAATGATCAGTTTGTGTAACTAGTGGATCAGGTTGTAACTAGTTTGTTTAATCGTCTAACAGATCCTATATATAACATACCTATAGAGGTGTGAGTAATCAATGTAGTGTAGCGTAGTGTGTGGGAAGAGAGTGAGTGGATGGTTGGAAGCATTGTTTTGGCTGTTGTAATTATCCATTGAATAATAATAATATCGTTTACCATTTCCTCATTCTTTTTTTCCCTTAAAAGGGTTTTTCCACATAAAAATTTTGACGCAGACCCCTACCTCAGCAGGGTCCACTGGCCTCTCGGTCAAGGATCGTTCTAATTCTCTGAGATGGATTAGCTCTTTTGATTACCTACTGGAATCCCATGAAAAAATATCCACAGGCCCTTTTTATGCAACTCACCCTGTGCGACTAAGAACCAAGTGCGAGCCTCACCTTTCCATGACCAGGAGTTGTGACCGCATACCTACGCAAAAGGCGCGTCACGATTTCACATGTCAGGACTTTGAAAATGAGCCAACCCTGACTCCCCGACTCCCAAAATGTCGAAAAGGAATTAACAGATGTAGATCCCTTCCTTATCTCCGCTCATGTGACCATCAACAGTGACATTGGGTCCACCCTTTGAGAGCATCAGGATTTCGTGTATCGGAAACTCCCAATGTGATTCGCCTTCGTTCTCTCGACTCTTGAAATTTTGATATTTCAGAGAAAGAAATCAACAGTCATGGATATCTCACAATCTGACAAATCAAATCGATTCCTTCTTGTATCGGGACTTCGTGATTCGTGAAGTCAAAATATCGCTCACCTCTGTGCTCCTGATCCCCATTATCCCAAAATTCTGAAATTTTCCCTGGATAATCAATGGTCCTGATCTATCCTCTGTAGTTGATCTAATGGTTTCTGAAAATCCTCCTCTTGATATTTCAATTCCTTCCTTACTTGGAAGATTTCCAATCATTCGAAGGTCTCGGATTTCATTTTATCCCCTGTGTTCTGGAAACGCTATTCCTCATGAGCCTTGGGTAATGAAACTCGACCTTGGTCCAAACAAATTATTTTCACTCTATGCGCAAGTCTATCTTTCTTTCCTGAGCATTTCCCGTGGCTTGGACCTTGAAGTGTCTCAACCTGCTAGTCCTTTATGTTGGAACTTTGTGCGCCAAGGCATTATTCTTCCTGAGCTCACGAACTTGAAACAAGTTCTCTCCTCCGCACACTCCTTGTTCTTAAACAACCTTCAATTATCTGTCTTTCAACACTTCATCCGAGTGTTGGCTTGGTGCACTTCCTTGCATAGTTCTTCCTCCAGAGTATTCAACAACTATGTCTCTATGAGATTCAACTGATCGTACCTCAAAGGTCTCTGTCCCTTCTGTCCCTTGAAGGGATATAAGTGCCCTCTAGAAACTTATGCTCAAGCACTCCTTGATGAGTTGATAGAGTATTCAAAAAATTTGTAAGTGTCTTCCTCTGACACTTATTATTCTTACATAACTTGAAACATAATCCTTCTCTTTCACTCTTTTCACTCGCTCGATGCCCACCTGGAAAAGCTCTTATAGAATCTTCAGTAATTATGTTTTCTCTCTGTTCCCTCCTCTACACAGTCTCACCTCCAAGGTATTAAACAACCTTGAGGCTTCTCCCTTGATCTTATGATCCCTCTAGTGCACCCTACTGGCATGTTCTTTCCTGAATTCCATAGAACTCAGATGTGCACTCTTTGCACTGGGTCACAGATTACTCGACACTCTATCATGCAATCCCTTGCATTAAGACACAAAGAACCTAGACTGAAATCAAAGAAACTCACAGACAACAGATTTTTTTTATCCCTGTAGATGGAATCTAACATACATCTACAACATATGCATATAAACACAAAATACATTCATTCAAATACACACAAACACACAAAGATTCTCATGTAGGAAAGACTTCTCTTTGTATTAATATGAATGTCCAATTACAATATGGGTAAGCTCGGACTGCAACAAAGTCTTGGCTCTCTCTCTTCCTTCTCTTCTAAAAACTCTCTAATATAATCTGCCTAATGAATCTAGATACAAAGATATTTTTACAAAAGGGGTCTCCTCGAGCTCTTCCCTCTAAGCTACCTACTCTCATTAATTTACAATGAGTTACAATTAATGGTTGTCTAGTCCGAATTGGATCTATATCTTCAGTCTTACAAAAATTTAAATCAAAATTCAAATTTGAAATTAGGGTTGACACCTCTCCCTTCCATTAAATGCACGTTGAATGTGTTGGCTAGCTGGTGTGTTACTGACATGAAGCGATGCTCCTGCATCATACTCCACTACTCCGAGAAATTCATCAGCTCCTGTTAATGAGATATACAACTCTATTGAAATCCACCTGGATCCCAAACTGTTCTCTAGAGCTATCCATATGCTCCACTGCTTTGTTGCTGTTGTTTTTGTTTCTTCTTCCCTGCTGCTATGCTAGGCTTCCTTCTGCTCAACTTATCCTTGCTGAAATATTCTTGTGTTGACTTCAACATCAGCCTTATTATCTCTTTGATCACCTCTTCTAGCTTCTCAACTGGATGGATTTCCTTATGCAGTGTTCTCGAATGCAACTCTTCCTTCTTGGCAATGGGTAGATCATCTTGATCCCCCCAACTATTTTATTTTTCTTTTGTGGCATTATCTTTCCACTCTACTACAAAATCCTCTTATGTAGTCTCATCACTGAGATGCTGCGCAGCTTCACCTTCTGACATATTTGCTTCTGCCAGTTCTCTTGCTGGCATATTTCCATCTTCCTCCAACTTCTCCCCAGATTGGAATTTTTCTTTAATTTGTTTGATTGTCTCTTTATGGAAGTCATTTACTGGCTCTGGATGGTTCAACCAATCCTCCAGCATGTTCAACTCCTTCTCTCATGGAGTGAGCAATTCAACTGCATACTCCTCTTCTACTGGGGAATACATCAATATCTTCTCCTTCTCTTCCTCTTTGATAGTCACAACAAGTTGTATTTCTTCTACTACTGCATCTGTAACATTTGTTGTGACCTCAACTAGGGTAGTTGGAAAGAATATCTGAATTCCCCCAATGATCAAAAGGCATTTCCGATGTTCCTCTATCATCTCTCCTTGCTCATATGAACCCTCACCTGAGTTCATCCTCTCTCCCTTGCCCACCTAGAAAATTGGGATTTCTGTCTTGCCCTTCTGGTAGTCTATGAGATTCACTTATCTCTCCATTTCCCATCTAGAAACCTGAAAGTTCCTCACTTCTCACTTGGAATTTTTTGAGACTCTTCCCAGCTTCTGGCTCACATATGTGAACCATCCCCTTAGTGTCATTGAGGGTTTTATCATACCTCAGCCATCTCCTCAACTATTGGCGCTGCCTTCTGGAAACTAATTGTTGGATGGGCCATTTCACTCTCTACTTCATTGTCCACTCATACCTCTAGTGTACCTTGGACTCTTGTTACATATTTAATACTATCCTATCCATTTATGCTCTTATCTCGTTGAGCTCTTTTACCATCTCACCTTTATTCCTCCGGTGGTGGTCCTTACCTTGACCACTCCCATGGCCTTCAGTATCCATGTCTCTACCTTCAAGAATGCAACTGATACTTTGGGCTCAACCCACCTAGTTGTATACCATTTGTTGCACACCTTGCAACAATCATGCGCAGATCATCAACACTCTGCCTTTCTTCACCTTCTACCTGCCCTCTTGGCAAGTCTATTGTTCACTCTGCAACTGAGAGAACCTCCAACGTATTCTTTTTCCTTTGCCTACTGTCTGCAAGAAAAAATCATCTCTAATACCACCTTAATGATATCAGGCTATATCCTTCTCTCATGCCTCCCTCTTCTTGCAGTCTAAAGATAGAAAGTGGCTCTGATACCACTCTGACGGTATCAGACTATATCTTTCCACCATACTTCGCCTGAAATATACAGATGAAAAATAAGCTCTAATACCACTCTGATGTAGACCCCTACCTTAGCAGGGTCCACTGACCTCCTGGTCAAGGATCATTCTAATTATCTGAGCTGGATTAGCTCTTTCGATTCCTTGCTAGAATCCCATGAACAAATATCCACAGGTGCTTTTTATGAAAATCGCTCTGTGCGACTAAGCACCAAGCATGAGCCTCACCTTCCCACAACCACGAGCTATGATTGCATGCCTGTGCAAAATGCTCATCACGATTTCATGTCTCAGGACTTTTCAAATGATCCAACCTTGACTCCCCAACTCCCAAAATGCTGAAAAGGGCTTAATGAATGTATCTCTCTTCCTTATCTCTGCTCATTTTACCATCGTCTGTGACCTCGGGTCCACCCTTTGAGCATGTAGGGATTTCACATATCAGGAACTCCCAATGTGATTCACCTCCATTCTCCCGAATCCCAAAATGTCAATATTTCAGAGTACCAAATCAACGGTCACGGCTCTCTCACAATTTGACAGCTCACATCGATTCCTTCTTATATCGGGACTTCGTGATTCGTGAAGTCAAAATATCGCTTGCCTCTATGCTCCCGATCCCCGATATCCCAAGATTTCAAAATTCTCCCTGGACAATCAACGGTCCAGATCTATCCTCTGCATTTGATCTAATGGTTGTCAACGCTCCTCCTCCTGAGCTTTCAATTCCTTCCTTACTTGGAATATTTCCAATCATTTGAAGGTCTCAGCCTTTGTTCTATCTCTTGCATTTTGGAAATGCTATCCCTCCTGAGTGTTGGGTAATGAAACTCGACCTTGGTCCTAACAAATTATTTTATCTCTTTGTACAACTCTGATTTTCTCTCATGAGTGTTTCCTGCGGCTTGGACCACAAAGTGTCTCAACCTGCTACTCTTTTCTGTTGCAACTTTGTGCGCCAAGGAACTATTCCTCATGAGATCACGAACTTGAAACGAGTTCTCTCCTCCACACACTCCTTGTGCTTGACCAACCTTCAACTGGCTATCTTTCAACACCTCATACGAGTGTTGGCTTGGTGCACTTCCTTGCATAGGTATTCCTCCATAGTGTTCAAAAACTTTGTCTCCATGAGCTTCAACTGCTTAGACCTCAAACGTCTCTGTCCCTTCTGTTGCTCGAAGGGATATAAGTGCCCTCTGGAAACTTATGCTCAAGAAATCCTTGTTGAGAAGATAGAGGATTCAACAAATCTATAAGTGTCTTCCTCTAACACTTCTTCTTCTTACAGAACTCGAAACAAAGTCCTTCTCGTGCACTCTTTGCACTCACTCGATGCCCACCTAGAAAATCTCTTACAAAATATTCACTAATTTTGTTTTCTCTTTGTGACCTCCTTTGCACAGTCTCACCTCCAAGGTATTCAACAACCTTGAGGATTCTCCCTTGATCTTATGACCCCTCTGGTGCATCATCCTAGCACGTTCTTTCCTGAATTCCACAAAACTCAGAGGTACACTCTTTGTAATGGCTCACAGAGTTCTCAACACTCTGCCATGCAACCCATTGCATTAAGCCACAAAGAACCCAGACTGAAATCAAAGAAATGCACAAACATCGAATTTTTTCTATACCTATAGATGGAATCTAACATAAATCTACAACATATGCATATAAAAACATAAAAGACATTCATTCAAATACACACAAACACACAAAGATTCTCATGCAGGAAAAACTGCTCTTTGTATTAATATGAATGTCCAATTACAATATGGGTAAGCTCGGACTGCAACAGAGTCTCGTCTTTCTCTCTTCCTTCTCTTCTAAAAACTCTCTAACATAATCTTCCTAATGAATCTAGTTACAAAGATATTTTTACAAAAGGGGTCTCCTCAAACTCTTCCCTCCAAGTTACCTACTCTCATTAATTTACATTGAATTACAATCAATGGTTGTCTAGTCCAAATCGGATCTAAATATTCAAGCTTACAAACATTTAAATCAAATTTCAAATTTGAAATGAGGGTTGATGCCTCTCCCTTCCATTGAATGCGTGCTGAATGTGTTGGCTAGTTGGTGCGTTGCTGACATGAAGAGATACTCATGCATCACATTCTGTTCACTGTGTGATTTATTTCATTGTGTTCGTTGTGATCTCTTGTTGTTGGTTTAATTTATTTTCCATTGAATCTAATTGTATTTATGTTTTTTTTGCACAACAAGTGGTATCAGAGAAGGTGAACTAAGGTGAGCCAAGTGAATCTATGTGTGTTAAGGTTGATATGAATCTGTGTTGGAAGAGATCAATTTGTGTGTCGTGTGATGGGAAGGAATTCATTGCAGGGAGGATGTGTGTTGTGTGTGCCTTTAAAAAGGACAAATAACCATCGTATATGAAGAGAGCAGTATAATTTTTATGCAAATGTAAAAGGTACATATTTCAAAGTTTGAGGTGGATAAATTCAATGAAAAGAATAATTTTGAGTTGTGGAAGCTCAAGATGCAGGACCTGCTTGTACAACATGGATTGTAAAAGACATTGATAGGAATTACAAATAAACCGACAAGCATGACAAATGAGGACCGAGAATATATGGATGCAAAAGCTCTTAGTACCATCCATTTGTGTCTGGCAGATGAATTTTTGTTTAACGTTGTTGGAGATGAGACAATTGTAGGCTTGTAGAACATACTGGAAATTATTTATACGAAAAATTATTTGACGAACAAAATCTTCTTGAAGGGGAAGTTGTATAGCTTATGGATGAAAGAAGGTACAAAATTTATGATCATTTAAATATTTTCAATACCCTGATATGTTAATTATCTAGTATGGATGTAGAGTATGAAGATGAGGACAAAGCAGTCACAGTACTATGTTCATTACCTGAATATTGGGATCATATGGTCACATATATGTGGTCTAACACAACATACACCATTAATTATGATACTACTGTGGGATCTCTGTTGATTGAGTAAATGAGGATAATATCTAGTAAATAAACCTTAAGAATAGAAACAATGGTGGTCAGAGGTCGATCTATAGAAAGAGGGAAATATCAGATAGGTACATCAAGATCTAAGTCAAGAGGCAAGAAGGGTAAGCAAAAATGTTGGTTCTGTGGTAAATATGGGAATCTCAAGAAGGATTTCTAGAAAAGACAAAAAGTGTCCAAAGAGGACTCCATAACGGAAGCAAAGTTAGCTAATTCATCTGAAACAAGTTCAGTATCACGTACATGTATTGTTGATGATGTATTATCTACTTGTGTTGTTTCACAACAACATCATTATTGGTTGTTAGATTATAATGTGTCCAGTCACATGTGTCTTCTTAGAAATTGGTTCTCAAATTGCCAATCTATTGATGATGGTGTTGTTTTTATGGGAAATGATTTTTCTTGTAAAATTATTGGGGTTGGTATCATCCGGATTAAAATTTATGATGGTACTGTAAGACATTAACAAATGTGAGGCATGTTGGATTACTTAGAGGGGGGATGAATCAGTAATAGAGAAATTTAATTCTTTTTAACCATATAATCCAAGTGTTATATCAATGTATCATTATCATCCAATAACTGCAAAGTAAATAAGAAATGAACAAATGAACAATCATACACATACACAGTACACAAGTGTTTTATGTGGAAACCCAAAGCGGGAGAAAAGCACATAATGATTTTTCTGATATGTCTTGAAGAAATACATTCATTGGAAGCACCAACTTCCTTTTTTTTCCAGCTGCAACTGGAAAGAGGTTCCAACCCCCTTGTTTCTCAGGATACAACCTAAGGGAAGCTCCAACTCCCTAATTCTCTGGCTACAACCAGAAGGAGGCTACAACACCCTATATTCTCCGCCGACTATAACTAGAAGGTGGCTACAACCACTTGTCCTTTCCCCATCCAACCGCCCTGACGTAGAAGTAGAATGATGGAACCACTATGACACTATCACTATGATATATACTGTTGTAAACCTGTAGCAATAACCTGAACAATGCATCAACCATGCATCAACCTATACCTCAACCTATAATCAACCTGTACCATAAAAAAGTTCATCAACCATGAACCAACCTATACCAACCAACCTGTAATAAACTTGTACCATAGACATGTGCATCAACCATGCACCAACATGTACCTCAACCTTTACCATGAACAAGTGCATCAACCATGCACCAAACCTGTACAAATAACATGTCACAAAAACCTGTCCAAACAACCTTTCACAACAACCTGTCTCATCAATATTATCAACCAAATTAGATCTACTCACCAAGATCAATCACCAAGACAACTCTCAAATATGTGCATCAACCAAGCATAACACAACAACTCATAATCATCACCAAGATCAATATGTGCTTCTAATAATATTCCAATACAAGTATGCTACATCATCCATAAACCATGTGTAAAAAATACTACTAACAAGTGCCTCCAACCATATACCAACTATGTACCAATCATGTATCAACTACTCATCAACTATGACTCATCAATATGTACCAACATCATCAACTATACACCTCATGTATGTGCCAAGTCATCAACTACTTGTCTCAACCATGTACCCAACATGTACCTCAACCAAAAGCCCTCATCAATTTCATCATCCAAATATGATTTGTAACTATGCAATAGACCCGGTTTATATGATCAGATACCTGCAAACCTTCCTTAACTTTAACAACAAGAGACTAGCATTTTCATCAAACTTTTCTTTAGTCTCACATGACCAAATTTGGATTAGTCAACAACCCTAACTGAAAATAATCATAACTATGTACCTGTAATTAAAAAAGATATGAAAATTATAAAAATGCTATTGAGTGTGTTTTATGTAATTCCTCTAGGTGTCACTACTTGGAACCTCTCAAAAAAAGATTTATAACAAAAATGGCATATCTTGCTAAATTCTTCCTTATTCTAGAGAGAAACATTGTAGAGCGTTCCCTGCACCGAATATTTGTTGAATCAATATGAAAATGTTACACAACCTACTATAGCCAGTACTCTAACTAACACATTTGTTCTTACTAGATTTGGATACGTTATGAAGAAGTTATGTCATTTTTACCCAAAACACCTGTTGACTAGTTTCAGGACTAGCCACAAACCCTATTTTCCACGGAGTGTAACTCCAAAAATACAATGACCCACTAGCTGATTTTTTTACCATAGATACTTGGATATGTTTCCTCAATGGCATATCAATTTCATGGTATTAATCATTCTATAAAAATATTTATTGCGAAAATGGTGAGATAACCTGTAAATAACATACCTTAGAAAGCATCATCAAAAGAATGTATCCTCCTTTGAATTTTGGCCTTCTTTTCCTCACCTTCCATATGAAATTAGGCTTATATATCCCTTGCTTACCTCATTCACCTATAGATATTCAATATTCTCAAGTGTGATATAAAATGAGAGAGCCTTGCCTCTTATTTATACTCTCCATCTTCTAGGTCACTTAACTCATTTCTAGGTCACTTAACCTATTTCTAGGTCACATAACCCATTTCTGGGTCACTTAAACCATTCATATGTCACTTAAACTATTTTTCTCATTTTTAGGGTTAACCACTTTCCATAATTAGAAAGTTCTCCATTACTTTATGATTTAAATATTCCTCCTTGACTTTGTCATCTCACTTTATCATTTAAATAATGTTATTTGATTTTCTCACTTAAATTTATTATTTAAATAATCCTTCTTGACTTTGTCACTTTATTTTATCATTTAAATAATAATTTCTTCTTTGCAATCTCTTTGATTTCTTTGACCTTTTGGGGCTTGAAGCCAACATATGAGGGTCCTCCAACTTTGTAAGGCCATAACTCTCAAACCGTGAGGAGTTATGTGACGTTCCACATACCACCAGAAATGGAATGACATGAACTATCCATATAGAATAGTCTTACCTGCAAATATATCAAAACTCATACCATTATCCATCAAACAACCTTGGGTCCATTACCCAAACATGGGTTCTCCAACTTCTCATGGCCATAACTCTCTAACCGTGAGGAGTTATGTGACGTTCCACATAGAACCAGAAATGGAATGGCATGTACTATCCATATAGAATAGTCTTAAATTCAAATATATTAAAAATCATACCATTATACATGAAACTACCTTGGGTCCATTACCCAAAACTTTGTGCTACCGAAATTCGCTATCGGACTTTCTCCAAGGGTTGAAATCAATCAATAAGGGTCGACATCAATATACAATATAACTCTCCAATAGTTTACATCAATGAAAACCAACAATCCATACCAACTATCCATCAACCTAAGCCAATTGTGTGACAATCACCCCCTTTGGCATTGATGGAAACACTAACATTGATGGCAAGACTTAGTCATGATAAAATCCATGCTTATACTCCTCATCAATTTTTCTATATCTCCCCCTTTGACATCAATGGAAAAGGGTATCTCCCTTTGGGGTTGCTCCCCCTAATGGAAATCTCCTTGGGGCTGCTCCCCCTGACCACGTGCCTTTGATTTTTCTTTGTGTTTATAAGCCTCTAATTACTCTCTCTCCCTTCATATGAATAATATTTCACCCTTTGACAAAGGGTATTACTCTGAAGTCATATCACTCATTCTTCCCTTGTGACAATTGCTTCCCTTCGAAACATGCCTCTTTGCTCTCTCTCCAAGAATTTACCTTTGCATCTGATAAATATCTCCCCCTTTGTCCTATTTATGGTGCTTCCTCATGTACATCTAAGACATATAAGATAAGCATTCAAAAACATTCATTTTGGAGTAGAAATTACTCCTAGTATCTGACGAATATACTTAAGGGATTCTCATGGAAGCGGTTTTGTAAAGATGCATGCCACTTGTTCTTTTGTTCCCACATATTAAACTCTGATGTTCTTCTCTGCAACTTGTTCCCATAGAAAGTGATACTTGATTAGAATGTTCTTTGTCTTGGAGTGCATCACCAGGTTTTTTGAGATATTGATGGCACTTGTATTATTAATAGATTGGAATGGGCTCATCATACTTAACCTATACATCTGTCAAATTTTGTTTCATCCATAGAACCTATGTACAACATGCAGCCGTTGCAATATACTCTGCCTCGACTGTAGATAAGGATATTGATAATTGTTTCTTTCTTAGCCAAGATACTAAAAACTCACCCAAGTAGAATGTTGATCCACAATTGCTTCGTCGATCATCAATGCAACCTGTCCAATCTGCATCTGTGTAGGCAATAAGTGATATATCCTTTCCTTTTGGATACCATAATCCAAACTCTTCCGTTCCTTTTAGATATCTGAAAATCCTCTTCACTGCTAATACCTATGATTCCTTTGATGTTGCTTGAAATCATGCCAAATGTCCAACTGCCTACATTACATCTAGTTTGGATGTTATTACATATAGTAGGCTACCAATCATTGACCTGTATTTCCTCTGATTTGTAGACTTTGAATCATCATCTTTGCTTAACTTGCAACTAGTTTTCATGGGAGTGATAACTGGTTTGCAATCTTCCATTTCGAACCTATTTAGCATTTCTCTGATATACTTGGTTTGAGAAATAAAAATTCCTTGGTTTATTTGATGTATCTAAAGTCCTATAAAGAAGTATAGTTCTCCAAGTAATGACATTTCAAATTCATTTTGCATATCCTTTGCAAATTTCTGGCTTAACCTGTCATCATCACTACCAAAAATAATATCATCAACATAAACTTCAATTAATAAAATACTACCTTGACTTACCTTGATGTAGAGGTTGTTGTCTGTGCTTCCTTTCCATAGTTCATAGGGAGTTTTGTCATTGTTGTTTCTAAGCAATACTTTGTTTTGAATGTGAACTGTTGTATGCACTTCATGTGTCCAAAATATATCTGTCAATTTGGAATCCATTAGCATTGTTCATGCCATTTCTTGTGTAATTATCATCCATTATGGTAATGTTCCTTTGTCTCTAAACCACTCTTTGAACTAATCTATGAATCCATGTTCTCATCCATACTGTCCAAGAATCTACTTGCACAACTGTCCATAATGTTGACCCATTTATCAATATACTATCATGAAGTCTTGATTAATCCATCAAATTGTACTTCTTCTAATTGATTGCTCTTGATATGTCTTCTCAAACTCTACAAGTTGCTCGAAGGATGGTTCTTTGGTCTGTCATAGATATCACATAGACTCCCCCTATCTAATATTCATATTACCTGGGAGTCTCTAAGACGGATGGCTTAGAACAATTCCTGCTCTGATGTGTATTCATCATCATCTTCATTGATAGATTCATCATCATCTTCATTGTTATATTCATTATCTCTCTGAGCTCTAACTTCTTTATTTCTGTTTGTGGATTCATATTTCACTACAATGCTTGAAAGTACAATCTCTTGAACGTATTCCTTATTTACCTTTCCTTCCTTTCTTTTAGTTATTTCCCAAACCTTTCTGTATCTGACATCTTTCTTTTTCTCTGTAGAATTTTCTTCATCTCGTTTTATTACCAATCTTGTGATCTCTCGTACCTGGTATTTGTTCACATGTTCTTCATGTTTTCTTATCCATACTTTAATGTATTTGATATCAATATTCTCTTTCATGGAAGTATCGATCATGCTTCTACAATCACTGGCTATGTGTCCATAGTTACGAAATTTGTAACACTCAATGTTACGTGCGATCACATAAGCATTTATTTCTTGAAAATTTATTTTATAATCTGATCCAGGTGGATATCGGTGGCCACCCACCTTTTCCAAATGGCTCAAAATGGCTTTCTGGCAATTTTGGCAATTTACTATTTTTAGCAGGTTTTAACTTCCGGGGCCATTTTGAGGGCCCAAATGAAGGTTTTTCAATATCGATGTTCTCAATGATATCCAAAGAAATAATTGATCCCCAAAAATGAATCTCCTTGACGATACCTTTCCAACGAGCTATCACACGCCTAAAACGGAGATCGTATGCAAAAGTTACGACCCCAGGAAGTTGATGTACTCACTTACCCAAACGAGGCCCACATCACTTTTGGCGCTTCATCTCCCAGGGTTAGGTTTTTGGATTTCTAGGGTTTTAGGAATTCCTGATTATTGTAAAAAGGCCTTCAGAGCCTTGTTGTAATCATCTTCTTGTGAATGCGAGTAGCCGTCACATCTATTCTCAGAGATAAGCTGCCACCATTCTAGCGAGTCTTTCACTCTGTATTTTTACAGTCTCTGTACATTTCTTTCATTAATAGAAATCATGTATTACTTTATCTCTGTGTTTATGGTTTCATATCTAATATATTTTTGTTGTATTACTGGATATACGTGATATATCTATGCATTTATTTATTATATCTCCGCTCTCATTTCGTGCCAAAAATAATCTGGATCAGTTGTATCAGAGCAGGCTGCTCTTGATTGTTTTTTCAGTGCATGTCCCCGACGAGGTCCGAGTATAGCAAGTTGGGTATCAAGTTTGTCTCTCTTGAAGACAATCTCTCTCGCACACCCAAGAAACCCTCAATGGTGGAAGAAAATAAAAATGACGGAGCAGACGATCCTATCAATCTGTTGCTTGAGAAAGCTCTCACGCGACAGAGGGACGAAATGATGGAGAATTTTTCCCACATCCTTCAACGCCTGCCGATAGCATCAGGCCCATCTTCATAAATCAACCACTTTGGAGGCACCTCGCCTTTCAAGGTACAAGTTAATTTTGATATTCCTGTATTTGAAGGACAGATAGATGCAGGAGCCCTAGAAAAATGGTTAACTCTGTTGGAAGGTTATTTCTTTGTTCACAATTTTTCCGACAAAGAAACGATCACCTTTGCACTCCTTAAAGATCTCCCTCATGTCAAACATTGGTGGGAATCTTACTGGGAGCAAAGTTCCATAGAGGAGTTTAGAATATATGGAGCCGATCCCACTTGGGATTTTTTTGTGGATGCGGTAAAAGAACAGTATTACCCTGTTTGCAACTATGAGGACCAATACATGAGATGGACCACTCTACGACAAGAGAGGGGCCAAGCAGTTCTGGAGTTCACCAATACCTTCCATACCTTGCTCACCAAGCTAGGTATCAAAGACTCTGAGTGACATTTGGTTCTGAAATACCGTGGGGCTCTACACAGATACATCCAAACTGAAATGGATTTTCTGAACATCTCATCACTCGGTGCTGCTTATCGATATGCTGTTAAAACTGAGTAGAAATTTAAGCACCAGAACAAATGGGAATTCAGGTTTGCAAATCCACAACAACCAAAGTATGACAAAGACGACCCTAACAAGCAGTCTCCCGGAAATAAGTCCAAGACACAAGAAAAGAAGGGTCACGAGAAGACAAAGAAGGACACCAGAAAATGGTGTGAGTTCCACAAAAGACATTGGCACAAAACCGATGAATGTCACTCAAAATAGGCATTGGTGGTCGAGATCAAAGACAAAGAGTCGAACCTTGATTCAGAATCTGATTCTGAAAATAATGGTAAAGGACAGATCATTGACGCGAACCCCACTGCTATTGTCGCTACTGCAACAATTCAACTAGAAGAACCAACAGATCCTGAAGAGGGGGAGCGCCTTTTTCATTCACATATGTGGGTGAAGGGGACCCCACTGCATTTTATTGTTGATAGAGGAAGCCAGAAGAATCTCATCTCAGCAGAGGTTGTCAAACAGTTGGGATTGTTGACAACACCACACCCACAACCATACAACATTGGGTGGTTTCGCCAAGGACAAGATCTCCGTGTCAACCCATAGTGTCAATTATCATACGACATCCAACCCTTCAAGGATGAGGTATTATGTGATGTTGCCCCACTGGATGTCTGTGATGTGCTCTTGGGCCAACCATATATGTGGAGACGCCATGTTGTTTATGAGTCTTGATCCCGTAGTGTCATTTTTACTTTGGGGGGTCATCTCTACAGAATACCAGAGGTAGTTCCGACTACTGTTCCACCTAAAAAGTGTCGCAAGGTAGTATCTCATATTGCAAAATTTAGCTTCTTCACAATCTGTTCAAAAGGAGAACAAAATGACACTGCAACCACTACAGCCTTGCCCTAAGCACCTTCTATCCAACAGAAGCAGGTCGACAAGGCTGCAGCAAAGTGCAAAGATTCCTTCCGCACATCATCTTCTCATGTATCTTGACTTGTTGAGCAGCCTCAAACGCAATAGGTTCGTGACAGATTTCCACAAACTGAGCAGCGCGACGTCTCCAACAAGACAAGTAGCTCACCAAGATGCAGATTCAACAAATGCTTTTCCCTCTCCCCCGAGAACTCAACGCAATGGATGACATTGATTCCTAAGGAGGGCGGATTGATCTAGGTGGATATCGGTGGCCACCCACCTTTTCCAAATGGCTCAAAATGACTTTCTGACAATTTTGGCAATTTACTATTTTTAGCAGGTTTTAACTTCCGGGGCCATTTTGAGGGCCCAAATGAAGGTTTTTCGAGATCAAGGTTCTCAATGATATCTGAAGGCATGATTGAGCCCCCACAATGAATCTCCTCGATGATACCTTTCCAACGAACTATCACATGCCTAAAATGGAGATCGTATGCAAAAGTTACGACCCCGGGAAGTTGATGTACTCACTTACCCAAATGGGGCCCACATGACTTTTGGCGCTTCATCTCCCAGGGTTAGGTTTTTGGATGTCTAGGGTTTTTGTTATTCCTGCTTATTGTAAAAAGGCCTTCAGAGCCTCGTTGTAATCATCTTCTTGTGAATGTGAGTAGCCATCACATCTCTTCTCAGAGATAAGCTGCCACCATTCTAGCGAGTCTTTCACTCTGTATTTTTATAGTCTCTATACATTTCTTTCATTAATAGAAATCATGTATTATTGTATCTCTGTGTTTATGGTTGCATCTCTGATATATTTATGTTATATTACTAGATATACGCGATATCTCTGTGCATTTCTTTATTTTATCTCTACTCTCATTTCGTGTCGAAAATAATCCGGATCATAATCCCTTCAATCTACAACTTTATGTCCAAAGTTAGTACAATAAAAACAATGACCATAAAATAAATTTGTATACCTGGGAGTGAATGATATTCTTCGTGGCATAGTCCTTCTGAATTTTTTTCTTGACTGATCATGATCATGATTGAAGCGTCTTTGTGTCTTGAACATGGATGGTCTTCTTGAAGATGTATCTTCTATAGTTTTATTAGATTCTGACCATGATTCCTTCCTTTGAGTACTTCTACATAACTCTTTCTATTTTCTTCTTTCTTCTTTTCTAGCAACACAGAGTGCTTATCTTCATTCTCTACAACTGATGTGGATGTTTCTGATGTTTCTGTCTCTTCAAAGTTCTTGTTGAGATTGACGATTTTGACTCTTAGCGTGACAACTTCTTCTTCAAGATTCTCAACCTCTTATTCTTTCTTCATTATCCGAGACTTCATGACCTCTTTTGTTCTCTTTGCCTCTTCAAGTTGGATTTTCCATGTAATTATTTCTTCTTCCAATATTCTCTCTTCTTGACCAAACTCTTTCTCAAGTTGGTTTAAGTCAATGGTTCTTTCCTTGAGATAATCCATCAGTATATTTTCTCTCTTTTCTTCTTCTTCCTTTTTTGTTGCTATGTTGGCTTCTAAACATTCCTTTTGATATTCTAGATTTTCTTCAATTCTTCTCGCCTCTTCTAGTTGAGCTCTTAAATTCTTGATGACCTGCTAGTATTTTTCGGAACCTTGAACACTTTCCTTTTTCTTCATCAATTCTTTCTTGGATGACTTGTTTTCTTCTCTTTCTTTCCTTAGATATTTAATTGCACTGATCATTTTTTCTCTGTAATCAATGTATTCTTCTTCATACTCTTCCTCTTCTAAATCTGTCTGACATGATGAACATCTTTCCTCTTGTTCTGTATCTTCATCTTCTTTGACATTTTTTGAATCTACGATGGGTGAAGAATATATGTCATGTAAATTATCCCAAAGTTATTTGGCTGATGAAAATTTACCAACCTTTTCTCTTACCGGATTAGGTAATCCTTCCCAGGTGAAATCCATTGTTATTTTGTTATTCTTCTTCAATTCCTTCTTGGTTGCATTCTTTGCCCCTTTTGAACTATCATATCCTATAACAACTGATAGCCAAATATAATGTCCCTGTGCCTGTAAAAATACTTTCGTCCTTCTGCTCCACATATCATACTTAAAACCATTTTGACCATTAAACATTGGTACTCCATTCTCAAGATAATCCATGATATCCTTCCAGTGGTTAAATTATTTCCTGAAGAAACCTCGCTCTAATTCCAATTATTGGATTACTGAGAGGGGGGGTGAACCAGTAATAGAGAAATTTAATCATTTTTAACCATATAATCCAATTTTTATATCAATGTATCATTATCATCCAATAACTGTAGAGTAAATAAGCAATGAAAAAATGAACAATCATACACATACACAATACACCAGTGTTTTACGTGGAAACCCAAAGCGAGACAAAACCACAGAATTATTTTTCTTATATGTCTTGAAGAACTACATTCATTGGAATCACCAACTTCCTTTGTTTTCCAACTGCAACTAGAAGGAGGCTCCAACCCCCTTGTTTCTTAGGCTACAACATGAGGGAAGCTCCAACTCCCCAATTCTATAGCTACAACCAGAAGGAGGCTACAACCCCCTATGTTCTTCGGCTATAACCGGAAGGTGGCTACAACCACATGTCCTTGCCTCGTCCAACCACCCTGATGTATAAGTAGAATGATGGAACCGCTGTCACACTATCACTATGATATATACTATTGTAAACCTGTACCAATCAACCTGTACCAATAACCTGAACCATGCATCAACCTATACCTCAACCTGTAATCAACCTGTACTATAAACAAGTGCATCAAACATGCACCAACCTGTATCAACCTATAC
Source organism: Picea engelmannii (assembly GCA_009831015.1). Lineage (NCBI taxonomy): Eukaryota > Viridiplantae > Streptophyta > Pinopsida > Pinales > Pinaceae > Picea > Picea engelmannii. The sequence goes on from ML807433.1 coordinate 77,984, forward strand.
CATAGACAAGTGCATAAACCATGCACCAACCAATCTGTAATTGACCTGTACCATGAACGAGTGCATCAACCATGCACCAAACCTGTACAGATAACAGGTCAAAACAACTTGTCTAAACAACCTTTCACAACAACCTGTCTCATCAATCTTATCAACCAAATTAGATCTAATCACCAAGATCAATCACCAAGAAAAATATCAAATATGTGCATCAACCAATCATAACACAACAACTCATAATCATCACCAAGAGCAATATGTGCTTATAATAATATATCAATACAAGTATGCTACAACATCCATAAACCATGTGTCAACAATACTACTAACAAGTGCCTCCAACCATGTACCAAGTATGTACCAATCATGTATCAACTAATCATCAACTATGACTCACCAAGATGTACCAACATCATCAACTATACACCTCATGTATGTGCCAACTCATCAACTACTTGTCTCAACCATGTACCCAACATGTACCTCAACCAAAATCACTCATCAATTTCATCATCCAAATATGATTTGTAACTCTGTAATAGACCTGGTGTATATGATTACATACCTACAAACCTTCTTTAACTTTAACAACAAGAGACTAGCATTTTCATAAAACTTTTCATTAGTCTCACATGACTAATTTTGGATTAGTCAACAGCCCTAACTTGAAATAATCATAACTATGTACCTGTAATGAATAACAATATGAAAATGATACACAATGTTCTTCAATGTGTTTTATGCAATTCCTCTAGGTGTCACTACTTGGAATCTCTTAGAAAACGAGTTATAGAAAAGTGGCATACCTTGCTGAATTCTAGCTTATTCTAGAGAGTGACCTTGTAGAGCATTCTCCGCACAGAATATTTTTTGACTCAATCTGAAAATTTTATAGAGAATACGAAATACTGTACTCTAACCAAAACATTTGGTCTTATAGAATTTTGATCTGTTATGAAGAAGTTATGACGTTTTTACCTGAAACACATGTTTTAGACTAGTTTCAGGACTAGCCAAAAACCCCATTTTCCACGGAGTGTAACTTCAAAAATACGACGACCCACAATCTGAATGTTTTTCCACAGATACTTAGATATGTTTCCTCAAGGGAACATAAATTTCACGATCTGAATCATTCTAGAAAAAAAGTTATTCCGAAAATGGTGAGATGACCTGCAAATAACATACCTTAGAAAGGGTCATCAAAAGAATTTATCCTCCCTTGAATTCCGACCTTCTTTTCTTCACCTTCCATCTGAAATTCAGCTTAGATATCCCTTGTTTACCTTAGTCACCTATATATATATTCAATATTCTCAAGTGTGATAAAAATGAGAGAGCCTTGCCTCTTATTTATACTCTCCATCTTCTAGGTTACTTAACCCATTTCTAGGTCACTTAACCCATTTATAGGTCACTTAACCTAATTTCTTCATTTTTAGGGTTAACCACTTTCCACAATTAGAAATTTCTCCATTACTTTATCATTTAAATATTCCTCCTTGACTTTGTCACCTCACTTTATCATTTAAATAATCTTCTTTGATTTTGTCAGTTCACTTTATTATTTAAATAATCCTTCTTGGCTTTGTCACTTTACTTTATCATTTAAATAATAATTCTTCTTTGCAAGATCTTTGACTTCTTTGACCTTTTTGGGCTTCAAGCCAACATATGAGGGTCCTTCAATTTCGTAAGGCCATAACTATCAAATCGTGAGGAGTTATGTGATGTTCCACATGCCACCAAAAATGTCATGACATGAACTATCCATATAGAATATTATTACATGAAAATATATCAAAACTCATACCATTATCCATCAGACAAAATTGGGTCCATTACCCAAACCTAGGTTCTCCAACTTCTCATGGTCATAACTCTCTAACCGTGAGGAGTTATGTGATGTTCCACATACCACCAAAAATAGAATGACATGTACTATCCATATAGAATAGTTTTACCTTCAAATATATTAAAACTCATACCATTATACATGAAACAACCTTGTGTCCATTACCCAAACCTTTGTGCTACCATAATTCTCTACTAGACTTTCTCCAAGGATTGAAATCAATCAATAAGGGTTGACACCTGATGCATCCCCCCTACCTCATAAGGGTCTGTCAACCTCCCGATCACTAGATATTCTTTCTCCTCAAGCTGAAGAAGCTCTTTGGTTCCCTACTACAATATTCACTACATATCCATAGGTCCTTTTATGAAAACTATGCCCATGGGAATAAGCATTACGCATAAGATTCCTCCATGTGACCACAGGCTGTGACTGCACGCCTATCCAAAAGGTGATTCATGACCTTGCATGTTGGGTATTTTCATGTGATCAAACCTTGACTCTCTGACTCCTGAACTCTCGAACTAGAGCCTAGTGTGTGCTAGCTCCTCCCTTAACCTTCATCAATGCAACCTCCGACTATGACCCAGGGCCCAACTTTCGAGTGCTTCGCAACTTCGCGTTTTGTGTCTCCAAAAGATTGATTTATCGTTCCCTTGATATCTGAACCCTCAAACTCCTCTAGGTTAGATCGATGGTCTATGACTCCCTATGATCCAACAGTTCAGATCTCCTTCGTGAATTGGGGACTTCACGTTTCACGAACTTCAGACTTTGTGTTTTGTGAACTTGGGACTTCGTGTTTCGCAAAGTTGGAAGCTGACCTCCTTCTCTTCTCCCGATATCTGAAGTCCTGATATCTTCTTCCCATGAAAGGAATCAACATTCAAATCTCCCCTTGATCAAATGACTGAAATCAAGTCACTAAATTGGACTTCGCGAGTTCCTGCTTCTCCTATATCCGACTCCCCGATTTGTGAATCAACGCAATGTTGATCTCTCCCCATGTGTCCTCTCTCGATGGATGGTCAGGATTGTTGTGGATCTTGACTCTTTGGGTATCCTCCTCCTTTATGGACTCTGATATGACAACCCAGACCCTTCACAGTGCTTGATCCAATGGCTAGGATCGACCTCACTTTTCCCCTTGAAAATCTTTTGAAGTCCGAGTTCTCGAACTCCTGGATCTGCTGCCACATGTCAACTCTGACGATGGATGGTTCCAATGACTTTGAAACTTGTCTCGTGCACTTTCCTTGGGATCCAATGGCTATTCTACCAGACACTCATATCATATGACTGATATATGATCTCCTCCTACACGTGATCCTTCTGTTTGGACGTGGATTCCAACGATCCAAAACTTCTCTCTCTGAATTGGAAGTTCGTGTTTCACGACTTTGGAAAACAACTTCGTACATTCTCCAGAATTTCAATTGCTCTTTTCCAAATAACTTGCCATCGTCCCTTATGAGTTTGATTTCCATGAGGTGACTTCATCCCTTGCTCCTCCTTTGAGTTCTTCCAGGCTTCTATCCTTCTTAAGATTTTGTCTTCTTCTTGACTTGGAAGATTTCTCAAAGTTCAAAGGTCTCGACCTTTAATTCTCCTGCGAGCCCATATATTGGATCTCTTCGGCACTTCTGAAAAGTGATACCCCTTCTGATCTTGATCCTTCAAGGATTTCTATTTCCCACGCACTCCTTGCGTTCTTGGGATTTCATAAACTTAGATCGAATAATCTCCTGAAAATAAATTCTTCTTGCCCTCTTGACGTTCCTCTAATCTGGTTGTTCAACGCTTGTTCGCAACTCGACATTGTGCACTCCTTGCACCAGTTATAGTTTTCCTTTGTTCTCTCTACACTCCTCTGAGTCAAACTGAGACCCAGTCGATGCACTCCTTGCATACGAGATGCACACCTTGCATACGAGTTTCAAAAGAGAAACAATTGAAACTTATCCAGTTTCATTAGGAACTTATATGATGAACTCTTTAACAATCACACATGAATGAAAATGAACTGAATCACATACACATAGAATATAACATTCATTCAATCACACATTCAAATGAACAGTGTCCTAAGATTTGGACAATTTTGTCTATCTCTATTCATTCATGAAACAAATTACATAATATTGCAGTTCTTCACTGCGTCTTTCTTCTACTCTATTCTATCTTCTATTGATTTATATCTCTATTTTGTATCCTCTCCTGTCTATTGCAATACAACAACAAACTATCTAAGGACTGGCTCCATGAGATATCTCGTTCTGTCTGCAGCATGTCCTATCAAAATCTTAATGGATACCTACTTTGTCCTATTACAATAACTATTATTTATTGCCAGATAAGAGCCAACACTCTATATCTGCAACCTCTTACAGTCCTATACGACTTTACAAACACGACATATTTCAAAAATATCTCAAAAACTCAATTTAATTCTGAATTAAATGCTGAGATGTCATATCTTTGCCTCCACTCTTGCGTATTTTACTTTGAAGGTGATGCTCCTGCATCATACTCCTTTGGTTAAAATTTTCATGGATTCCTATCCATGAGCTCTTGCATAGTTTTTCCATGCTTCAAAATATCAAGTTCTTTGAACCAACTTGAATCTTCCACTGGATGATCTTTCCACTTCACTAAGTACTTCGGATATGTTTTCCTCCTGGTCTTCTTTTCATCTCTCTATTCAATGGTTTTCTCCATCTGAGGTTTTTCTGATTTGGGCAATTGTTCTTCCCACTGAAATTCTTTATGATCATCAGATTCTCCTACCTCATCTTTCCTATAAGGATATAGGTCTGCAACATTGAATATCGGTGATATCCCAACATTGTATGGAAACTCAATTTCATAAGCATTGGCTGCGAATTTTCTGAGAATCCTACATGGTCCTATCTTCTTCATCTTCAACTTGTTATACGTTCCCCTTGGAAACCTCTCTTTTCTTAAATGAGCTAAAACTTCATCTCCAACTCGAATTGAAGTTCTCTCCTATTCTGATCAACTCTGTTCTTATATTTATGGTTGTTGTCCTGTAGCTGCTCTCTGAATATGCCATGGAGTTTCTACATTTCTGTTGCAAAATCCACTGCTCCAGTACTTCTTAACTCATCTTGATTCAGATCTCTCAACTCTGTAATCCCTCTTGGCTATATGAAATACACAATTCAAATGGATTTTTTCCTATGCTCATGTTCACTGAATTGTTGAATGCAAATTCTATGTAACACCCCTCCTAGCTAAGGACAACTACTCAGTCAACCGGTGATTTTTTTTTTTTTATGTTAAAGTGTGTGCGCGTGTGCAGAAGAAAACAACCCCCTCGACTCTACGTCAACACTCGAACCAACAGGATGCAAGTAAGACAAACACAATCGAGACGACCCGACATATCATAGTGATGACAAGAAGCAAACGCCCCCGAACAGGAGGCGACAACTAAAGGCTATAGGCAGAGACATACACCAAGGGTTAGGCACAATACTGTCACAGAAGGAAGGATCCGTCAGTAGAGTCGCAGTAGTGGAACTGTGCCTTTAAACAACCCGAGACTACTGATGCGGCTCAGAATGTGTCGCAAGAGTGGAACTGTTCCTTTAAACAGCCCGAGACTCTTGATACGACACTGGATTCCTTCCACGGATTACACACAGACATACATACTAAGCTACAAGAGGAGTCTACATCCCGCCCGACACGGACAACCTACGCAATACTAAACACCAAGTACTATGGGACCAGGGACAACAATAAGCACGACGCATTGCATTATTCTAATAATGGCCATAAAGAGCAATGGCATCCACACCCTAAAGGTAAACCCCCGACATCACATTCTCCTCATCAACTTCCTCTTCCTACCCATTTAATTACTAGGTAATCTAATAACCTAACAACAAAAGCATTGCAGAAACAGACATTGTCATCAACACCTCAATTTAAACGAAGATTGTCCTCGCAAATTTAACTCCATCAAGAACATTCAAGTAAACCATTTCTAACATTGCGATTGGCCTCATTATTAACATTGCTAATTAACATTTATTAATCTTGCAATTCAACCCGTAATGATATTTCAATTGATAAACTGCACAAGGCAATCAGACAACTATTATCCTTTTAGAACCCATATTTCAATGAACTTTTAGAACCCATACACCAATCGTTCTAAGTAAACCTTCACAATAAACAATTAATTCACTTAATATTTTAAATTTATTGAAGTCAACATTGAACGGACCTTTAACGATTAAAATAAACATTAAATATATTGAAGATTTAAATCCTTTAAGTAGCCTTAAATAAACACATTTCTTTAACATTGAAATAAACAACTAATTCAACTAACCTTTAAAACCCTTACCCTAATGTTCTAAATAAACCTGAGCAATAAACAATTCGATCATTTAACATTTAAAATTATTGAAGCTACCATTGCAATAAACTTTTAACCATTGAAGTAAACATAAGAAAATCGATTAAAATGATGACCCATTTATTAACTCTCGGCAATTTACCAGCCATTTAAGGGCGCTTCAGCTTTCCTCACGCGGTGAATATTTCAAGGCGGATTATCTTGGGAATCTAGAGATCGGTGGCGTGCTCTGGTAGGTAGCTGAACAACATTGATATCGGTTTACTAAAACCAAAAAGAGGTCAATCTCAGCGTATAAGAGTAAATGCATAGCTCAGCGTCCCTAAACGCTTGAGCGAAACGAGGACGAGGTGGTGGAGAGTAGGCCACAGGCATGCCGTCTGAATTAGCAGATCGAGGGCGTAGGGTCTTCGTTTCATTTAAGCCATCCCTAATCATAAGGTTGTCAACCCACGTGCCTTCATCTCTAAATACGTAGAAAGTCTTTTATGCAGAAAATTTAGTTACAACCCTAGACGTATCAGCTATTATGCTACACTCGCCGTACACGCACGTAGAGCTACACAAGGCGAAGGTTCTATCATAATCACTGTAACACGCATGTAGAACCAACAGGGCGAAGGTTCAGTCATAAATTCATTGTGGATATGTCAAGTAAGACCAATCCTGCGTTTTCAGTTATGGGCAGAAGTCTTGAAGTTTCAACATGAGTTAATTACGCGCAGCAGAGGTTGGAACGAAGGCGCTGAAGTGGCTGTCAGAACTGAGGAGAAACGAAAGGGTAAAAGGCGCGACCATCCCATTGAGAAATCACGTTCTACAATATTAATGGTCAGGTCGACCATTATTAAGGGGAAAATTTAACCCTATTCTATCCGCCCGTAAAGACCAGAGTATTGAACAGCTAAATTGAACCCAGGTTCGTAGTCAAGTAATGGAACACTTCCCACGCAACAAAAGATTGTCGAGATTTGTTAGATAAATGGTAGGCTCGAACGCGACAGTGCAACGCTAATTGGGTAAACTTGGAACCACGAACCATTGGAGAATATGGGATGCAAAGAATCAATACTGTTACAAGGGTTTCTAGCAACAAAGATGGCAGGCATTTTGCCCAAAACAAAATTGACGAATTACTTAGTTGGTTCTTTCTGCTCCTTTCCCAATTATTGATGAGTGTAAACAGACCTCCCCGAACGAAGAGGTGATACGAGGTAAGGAATGTAGTTACATGTGTTAAACGATAATATTAGTACCTACTGTTAAACGTTAGTAGGACCCTAATATTCGAACCCGGCTCCTGTAGAATTCAAAGGCAGAATAATATAGTCCAGATAATTACAGCCACGCTCCGTTTAGACCACAAAAATTATATCGAGGGTAGTACCAAAATTACAACCCAGGACGGAAGAGCCATAGTTTAAATTGATATAATGAACCAGAACATTAGCAGCACTAATAAGACAATTACATTAAACAGTGATGGTAAAGCCCTTATTTGGTCGATGCTATTGAACGCAGCATTAAAATGAGAATGGAAACCTAAGAACGAAACGCAAATACTAAAAGGGGAATTTAACACAGTGATACATAAGGAACAGATATATTAACACGCAGAGACAAGCAAAATCGCTCCCAACGAAGGATTTGCCCGCAGTACCAAGGAAATACGCCCATGAAGGATCGAACTCACTGGATGTGAGGGCACTGTATAAGGAAAAAGGGGTGAACGCCCAGCAACGTATATGGAGGAAGCCGGCTTACAGTTTTCCCAAGGAGCATTCGAACCCATTAAAAGAAGGGAGTAAAATAAACGCCCAGTAAAAGAAAAAGGAGCAACCCTACTGTACAGAAATGCCATTGTATAAAGATATGTAAATGCCATAACAATTGCCCACTGCAACCATCATAATTCCCACTAGAAGGAGAAAACAAAACCACTCACGGCATAAAAACGAGATAGCATAACCCACAACAGATTTACCTAATCCCTTAACCCATAACAAGGATTCTTCTGAAAACCCCCCCCCTTTTTTTTTACAGAGTATGGAGAATGAGGAGAACAACATTCCCAAACAAGACAACCACAATCGCAACAATAATTCACTATGCATTCTTACTCTACTCAGTTCCGGAACATACCTTGGCCTTATTCGCTTGTCGCCACTATTCCTTGCTCCTGCCGCTCCCGCTCCTGCTTGCCGACCTCAATGAGCTCACCGGTACCTCCCAGCCAAATGCTAGGGGTACTCTTCTTTCCCCTCAGCCCCCCGAGCCACAAAGGGGCCACACACAACCAGAGAGTCTCTAGCTCCTCAACTCGCCTCCAAGGCCGAGCTACCACTCAAATGAGCTGAGGCTTCCCAACTCCTACCAGCAAATCAGTCAGTCTCTCCTCTTTGAGCAATAGCCATCAATCTCAACCCAAAAAAAATCCCTTTCTTTTCCCTTCCCCCATCCCTTTATCCCCTCAAACCCTAATTCTCTTTTCACTTAGGTTTTCCCCCTCTTTTTCCCTTTTTGACTTTCCTCAAATTCTTTTTAGTTTAATTCACTTGTATATTCCAATTTGATTTTTATTTTTATTTTTAAAATCAAGGGCATGTGCGCTCATTTCAATTATTTATTTATTTATCCCCCTTTTATTATATATTTATTTCCCCCATTTTCATTTTATTAGTTTATATATTTAATTTTTTTTTTTATTTCCCTTATCCCATGCTTAACTTATTGGTTTATAGTTGTATATAATAAAATATACTTATTTATATTTTCATCCCCCCTTTTTTTTTATAAATAAACCTGCATATATCAATTAATTGACCATTAATGTATTTGTATTTTCAGGATCAAAGAGAGATTTAAGCGAAGGCAAACCAGTATAGGGGAAAGCAAATGTTTTACAAAAATGAATAAGGAGGATTTACGAGGAGGGATGGCGATGTGGTAAAGTGAACTAGACGAGTATATGGGAGATGGACACTGGGAGATACAGGCGATGGAGGTCAGTTTTATTAAGTAGACACGGATTAAGGAAGGGTGATGGTCTGAGTTTTGTTTTCTCTTCTCTTTTTTTTTGAATTTTTCAGTTGTTAAGGCCACACCGAAATCCCCCCCCCAGTTTCTAGAAGGTCTTAGGCTTAGGGTTTAGATTCTAAGCTAGACGACAATTGGTTAAGGGTAATGCTTAAATTTTTATTCAGGTGCTGAAGACTTAGGGCTAATTAGGCTGACTCTATCAACCACCTTTATCGCGACGTGCCCTTCAGGTCGCACCACGTGCGCCAAGGGTGCCACTCGCCTCTGGAATTTCGTTGTGTGACGTGCCCTTCAGGATGCACCACGTGCTCCAAGGGTGCCACTCGCCGACTGAACTGATT
>ML807433.1:109652-125182 GCA_009831015.1 Picea engelmannii
GAAATGGATTCCTTAGAGAGGAATAAAAGATCATCCATGGTAGAAATTTAATAGGATAGGAAGGTTGTTGGTTGCAAGTGGGTCTACAAACTGAAAAAGGATGTTGATGATAAAGTTGAAAGGTATAAAGCAAGGCTGGTAGAAAAAGGGTATTCTCAAAATGAAGGTATTGATTTTCATGAAATATTTTCACCAGTTGTGAAGCTTGTTTTTATTTTTGTTGTGTTAGCACTAGTTGCTTTACTTTATCTTGAGTTAGAGGAGCTAGATGTTAAAACAACGTTTCTACATGGAGATTTGGATGATGATATATATATGGAACAACCAAAAGGGTTTGTTTAGGATCACAATAAGAGGTTTGTTTGCAAAGTCAAGAATTCATTATGTGGCCTAAGGTAGACTCTCAGGCAATGGTACAAGAAGTTTGATTCCTTCATGGTGCAAAAATATTACAAGAAGTGAATATGATCACTATGTTTACTTTAAAAAGTTGGAAAATGGCATATTCATTATTTTTGTCTTATATGTTGACGATATGCTTCTTGCAAGGAAAATCGTGGTTGAAATCAACAGGTTAAACAATTAGTTGGCTAGGATGTTTGATATGAAGGATCTCAGAGAAGAAAAACAAATCTTGGGCATTGAGATACATAGAGACAAGAAAGATGGTAAGCTATGGTTATCACAACAGAAGTATGTGGAGAAAATACTTATGAGATTTGGTATGAATAATTTGAAACCCATACAAATATATTTGGATTCCCATTTAAATCTTTCTTCACATTTATTTCCTAGTAACGATGAATACAAGGATTACATGTCTCGTGTACCATATGATAATGTAGTAGGAAGTTTGATGTATGCTATGTTGAGTAATAGACCAGATATTTCACATGCAATTGGTGTTGTCAATAGTTACATGGAAAATCCAAGTAAAGAGAATTGGGAAACAATGAAATGGGTGCTTCAGTATCTTAGGGGCACAAGTAATTATTTTATCACCTATGATGGTTCCAATGATTCAGTTTGTAGTTATGTCAATTCATATTTTGCAGGTGAATTGGAAAAAATTAGATCCACTTCGGGATATGTCTTTAATCTTGAAAGAGGACCTGTTAGTTGGATGTCAAAGATTCAAAACATTGATTCTTTATCCACTCCTGAGCCATAAAATATGGTTTCCTCACATGCATGCAAGGAGGCAATTTGGTTAAAAGGTGTGTTGGGTGAGTTTGGAAGGATACAGAAGAAGGAGAAAGTATTATGCGATAGTCAAAGTTATATTCATTTGGATAGAAATCGATCTTATCACAATAAGACAAAACATATTTCTATTAAATACCATTTTGTAAGACAGGTTGTTAATGAAGGGGGAGTGGCTCTAGAAAAGGTACATACAAAAGTGAATTCTACATACATTTTCACGAAACCGGTTTTGTTAGAGAAAATATGATGATGTTTGGCTTCTCTTGGCTTGCAAAAAAGGTGATGAATTAATTCATGCATGATATATCAGGTAAATTGTTTCCAAGGAGGAGATGTTGAAACTACCAAGTAATTTCCCATGTGGATGCATGCACACCGTATTAACTAAAAATGGAATGTGCATGCATGCAAACTACAATGATCAGTTTGTTTAATCAGTGGATTAGGTTGTAACTAGTTTGTTTAATCATCTAACAGATCCTATATATCTAGCATACCCATAGGTGTATGAGTAGGAAATGTAGTGTAGCACAGTGTGTGGGAAGAGAGTGAGAGGATGGTTGTAAGCATGTGTTTGGCTATTGTAATTATCCCTTGAATAATAACAATATCGATTATCATCGTCCCGTGGTTTGTTTCCCTTAAAAGAGTTTTTCCACGTAAACATTGTGTTCACTGTGTGATTTCTTTCACTATGCTTGTTGTGATCTCTGTTGGACAATTGGTTTGGACAGTTGGTTGTCATTGATGTCAACCCTTGGAGAGTGATCCTGGAGATTGATGTCAACCCTTAGAGATTGATTTCAACCCTTTGAAATGTATAGAATCCCCATAGATATGGATTATATCATTGGACAATTGTTTATCATTTATATGATTGAGATTGAAGATGAGTTAGTTGGGTACATTTGATGTAGTCTACATACATCCCCATAGGTGTGGTTATGAGACCCAAAGTTGATTGAGGAATAGTGAAATGAAGGATAGTGAAATGGCAGGTAATACTATCATGGATGGATATTACTCATCATTCTATTTCTGGTGATATGTGGAATTCCACGTGGTTCCTCGGTATTAGGGAGATATGTCCTTGTAAGTTGGAATCCCCGAAGAGTGGTCAAGAAGCACCTAGTTGGTTACAAGTCTTTAATGAAAGGGTAAATTGGTTGTAACAAGAAACTTCAATAAGCCATAAATTTAAGGAAATAGTTTCTAAAGTTAAGGAAAGTGGTCCCAAAGTTAAGGGAATTGGTTACTTACAAAAAGTATAAATACACCTCAAGAAGTCTCTCATAAGTACATTACAGATACACACAAGTTCATTGAATATCTATCTAATTGATCAAGTGATTCTTATGTGAGGTAGCCAAGTATATATGAATCATTTTTTAGAGGGAAGACGAAGTAAATAAGGTATAAATTCCAAGGGAGGATGAAATCTTGTGAGGATGTGTTCTAAGGTATGTTATTTACAGTTTATATTACCATTTTCACTATAATTTTTTGTATAGAATGATTCAGATAGTGAAATATGGAGGATATTGATATAACATATCAACATATCTATTTTAGAAATTTCAACTTCTGGGTCATTGTAGTTTGGGAGATACACTCGGTGGAAGATAGGTTTTTTGCCTAGTCCCGGAACTAGTCTCAAACATGTATTCTGGGTAAAACCATCATAACTTATTCATAGAAGATACAAAATCCATGAGACCAAATGAATTCGATAGATTACATGATGTAGTATGTTTTTTTCAATTTTCATATCCATATATCAAATATTTTGCGTGGGGCATGCTCTACAAGTTCGATCTCTAGATTAAGCTATAATTCAGAAAGGTCTTCCATTTTTCTATAACTCCTTTTCTGGGATGTTCCAAGCACTGGAAATTGTGGAAATTACAGAGAATATATCGAATAATATTGGGTATAAAGTTTAGACATTAATTCGTTACAGGTATGGAATTATTCTTGTTTAAAGTTAGGGTTTGTGACTAATCCAAAACTAGTCCTGTGAGACTAAGGTAATGTTTGATGAATATGTTATTCTCTTGTTTCTAGAGTTGAGGAAGGTTTGCAGGTATGTGATCACATACACCAAGTATGTTACATATTTACAAGTATGTTTATATGCATGTTCTGAGGGTTACATGTTGATGATGCTATGGTGTATGGCATGATTGAGAAATATCATGAGTGATATGGTATATGGTTGAGGCACATGGCTTGAGGAGCATGTTGGATATTGCGCACATTATTTGAGATACATTTTTGGTATATGTATGAGGCACTTGTTGGTTATCTATATACATTCTTAGTAAACATTTGGCACATATTCTTGGCATATGGTTGATGCACATTTCATGGTACATGGTATATGGTGATAGTTGATGTACATGGTTGGTACATGGTATGGTGTTGATGCACATGATTGGTACATGGTACGATGTTAATATAGATAGTTGATGTACATGGTTGATGGTACATGTTGTGGTACAAGTTGAAACATGGTTGACGCATGGTATAGGTTTGGTACATGGTATGGTACATGCACATATCGTGTGATGGTATGTTGGTTATCTTGGTGCATGCTTGGTAGAGGCATGTGTTGTTGATGTTGAGAATATGGTTTGAAATTTGTTCTTGGTGATCTTGTCATGAGTTGCCTGCTGATGAGAGTGGATCTGGTTTCATGGATGAGACAGTGATAGGTTGGATAGGTTGATGTGACAATGAAAGTGATAGTGACAATAACAGTGGCAGAGATAGAGTTTCTGGCAGTGGCAGTGGAAAATTTCATGATAATTGGTCTACATTTATATTTCAATGTGGTAGGACGAGGAAAGGAAATGGGTTTGTATCCCCCTTTTAGTTGGAGTCGGAGAACTAGAGAGTTGGAGGTTCCTTCAAGTTGGAACCTAAGAACTAGGTGGTTGGAGCCACCTTCAGATTGGAGGCAAATAACTTAGGGGGTTGTAGACTCCTTCTGGTTGGAGCTAGAGAATTTAGGGAGTTGTAGTTTCCTTCAGGTTGGAGCTTGAGAATAGGGGGTTGGATCCTCCTTCCAGTTGCAGCTATAGAATTTGGATTCTAGTGCTTCCTATGAATGAATTATATAAGAAATAATTTTGTGGGATTTTCCCATTTAGATTTCCATATAAAAACTAGTGTATTATATTATTGATGTGATGTTGCCTATTTTTACATGATTATATATATATATATATATATATATATATATATATATATATATATATATATATATATATATTGGATGTATTCACAGATGATGCATTGATGATAAACTATTGAACACTATTGGTAAAAGTTAAATAATACATATTGTGGTTAAAAGTGGTATAATTTCTCATTACTGATTAAAGCCCCCCCCCCCGCTTCTCAGTAATCCAACAAGTGGTATAAAACTTGGTTCCTTCAAGATACAATTTATCCACTGGAAGGAGATCATGGAATAAAATGAGAATGGAGTACCATTGTTTAATGGTCAGAATGGTCTAGAGTATGAGATGTGGAGCATAAGGATGAGAACCTTTTTAAAGGAACGAGGATATTATATTTGGTATTCAATTGTCATAGGATATAATTCTACCAAGAACAAAAATATTACAGAAAAGAAGGAATTGAAGAAGAATAACAAAATAACAATGGATTTCATCTCGGAAGGATTATCTGATCCGATAAGAGAAAAGGTTGGAATTTTTTCATCAACTAAAGAACTTTGGGATAAGATACATGATATATATTTTTGTCCCATCACAGAGTTAGATTTTTCTAAATAAGATACATGTACAAAACATGAAGAAATATGCTCATCATGTCAGACATATTAAGAAGAAGAAGAGTTTGAAGTGACAAAACCCAACAGATGTGAGTTCTTTTTCTTTAATTGTGAAGAGCACAAACATATTGAAATTGAATTCCCTTACTTGAAGATTGAAAATGATGAAATAAAAGACAATACTAATATTGAAAAGGTAGACCTGACTAATGATTTATATGAACTAAAGAAAGAAAGAGAAAAAAATAAGTCACTCAATATAAAATTGATGAAGAAAAAGGAAAGTGTTCGAAGTTTCAAAGAATCCCAACAAGTTATCAAGAACTTAAGATCTTAGATAGAAGAATCCAAAAAGATTGAACAAAATATTGGAGGTGAAAAGTAGTGTTTGGAAGCCAACGTAACATCACATAAGGAAGAAGTCGAAAAGAGAGAGAAGATATTGACAGATCATCTTAAGGAAAGAACTAACAATTTAAACTAGCTTGGGCCAGAGTTTGGTCAAGAAGAGAGAAGACTTGAAGATGAAATAATTACATTGAAGATCCAACTTGAAGAAGAAAAGAGAATAGAAGAAGTCATGAAGTCTCAGATGATGAAGAAAGAAGAAGAGGTGGAGAAGCTTCAAGAAGAAGGTGTCATGTTAAGAGAAAACGTTTTCAAGCTCAACACGAATGTTGAACAGAAAGAAACATCCACATCATCAGTGGAATAGAATCCCTCCAAGTTTCCCTAAAGGACGAATGGAAATAATCCAAATACTTATGAAGAAGTCATTAAAGGTTCAATAAAGAAGGAATAATGAAATCCCTTGAAGAAAAACATTCCAGAAGTGCAAAATACTCAAGAAGAATACTACAAAAGAAGATCCTCCACGTTCAAGCCACAAAGAAGCCTCAATAATTATAATGATCAGACAAGGAAGGAATTTAGAAGGACTACACCACAAACAAGATCATTCACTATAAGGTATGAAAATTTATTTTATGGTCATTATTTTTATTTTACTAACTTTGGACATAAGGTTGCATATTGCAGGACTTATGAAAGAAATGTTCAAAAAATAAAATATTATGTGGCCCCACATGACATTGAATGTTATAAGTGCCATAACTATGGACACATATCCCATGATTGTAGAAGCATGATGGATACTTCTTTGATAAAGAAAAACGATATCATATATAATAAGGTTTGGAAAATAAAACAAGAATATGAAAAGGAAGATTGGATGAATGAAGGACACCTAGAAGTCACACTCTCAATATTGGTAATAGTACTAGATGAAGACAAATCTAAAAGGAAGAAGGAAAATATCAGATACAAGAAAAGAAATGAAAAACTTGTAGAACAAGTAAATAAAGAATAGGTCCCATAGATCACAGATGTGCACTAGTGCGAGAAAGAAAATAAGAGAATGTAAATAAAGAGCAAGCTCAAGAGAGTTTACTTTAAGGAATTATAGTGCGAGATCACTCCATAGGAAGAAAGGAAGAAGTCAAAATTCAGAAGGATGACGAGCCTACATACAAAGAGGAATATTACTCTGCATCATAGCAAGTATTTTTATGATCCATCCAGCTTGGAGACTCCCAATAAATATGAATATTGAAGAGGGGGAGTTAGTGCAGTAGCTACTACAAATCATAGAACCATCCTTACAGTAGGTTGAAATATTTGTAGAGACTAATTCAGAGCAGTCAGATAGCAGAAGTACAGAATGGTAGATTGATCAATTGAGAAGGCAATTTACCCACATGGGTGCCAGTTACATAGGTAGAATTTTATGATTATATTACACTTATGTATTCATGAAGGGATATCTTCAATACATATTGTTCCAGACATGCAGATTTTAATGAGCAGATAGATCAGATAAATGGACATATTTTGATTCAGTATGATAAATAAGAGCATGTAATGATCAACTATAGTATATTCAAGAGAAGTCTTTAGAATGGTACAGTGACATATGGGTTAGCATTGTGGATGGTTGAGTAGAAAGGTTATGAATAATTTGTGACTCATGGACAGAGATGATTTCGTGAGATGCTTAGAAGGTACAAGAAATACAGGTCAGATGCATATCAACATATTTGCAATTGGAATTAGTGGAATCAGTTGGAATCAGTTGGTCACATAAAGGAAAGAAATGAAAGGCATAACATAATATATGTCATCAGAAGGACATTATTTAATTGTATGCTCAAGTGAACATGACAAGTAAATGAAGAAATACAATTTTGAATTATTTTTATATATGTCAGTGAAATTCAAGAGGAAGAACCAATGGACAATAAACAACACTAGAAGAGAGGAAAGGAAACATATACAGGTATCCCTACATTGATCTACATTTTATAGAAAAGTAAAGGGAGGAAAAAGCATTAGAGAGAGAGATCCATAAATGAGTATTAGTAGCATAAAGACAGAGAGACATACCCACAGGGGGAGCTATTCTTCTAGTTATAGAAGGTACAATATCAAGACGAGACATATCGACATGGGGATTTAACCTTTTGTCAAAGTTGAAGAGAAAGAACAAAGGCATGAATACAGAGTGAGAAACCCTAAGGAGAGATACTCTTTTCCATTGATGTCAAACATGGAGAGTGAGAAACATTGATGAGGAATTATGATCACAAGGAGAGAATGAGTGATGTAGGCACATCACTCCACATCATCAAGCGCCAGCTAACCAACACACCCAAAACACGTCAAATGGAAAGGAGAGGTGCAACCCTCTCACTTTCAAATTTCAAATTTTGAAATTGTATTAAATGTTGTAAGGCCGAAGAGCCAAAAGCCATACGTGTACGTAGGCTTTAGATAAAGGTTTCCTTAAATGGTTGTAAGGCTGAGATCTAGATCCGATTTGGATTAGAAAACCATTCAATGTAATTGAATGTAAATTAATGAGAGTTGGTGAGGATGGAGGGAGAGCTCAAGGAGCCCCCTTTTGTAAAACGATTCTTTGTATCTGTACGAATTAGTCAATAGAGAGGTAGAGAAGAATAGAGAGAATAGAGAGAATAGGTTGGATAGGAGAGGAGAGACGAGACTTTGTTGCAGTCCGAGATCGAACACACTGTAAAGAGGAATTTCATATTAATACAAATAGAGCATTTTTTCCTGCATGTTGTTGTTCATGTGTTTTTGAGTTCATGAATGAATGTCTTTATGTGTTGGTGATATGCTGTAGATGTGTGTTAGTTTGCATTTGCAGATTACATATAGAAATTGTTGTCTATTGGGTTCTTTGATTTCAGGTTTGGATTCTTTGTGGTTTCATGCAAGAGTGCATGACAGAGTGCTTCGGTCTCTGAAAACCAGTGCAGGAGTGCACTTTTGAATTCTGCAAAATTTAGACAAAGATGTGCCAGGAGGGCATACCAGCTGAAGTCATTGACTCAAGGAGGAAGTTTCAAGGTTGTTGAACACCTTGAAGGAGAAACTGTTCAGAGGAGAGAATAGAGAGGAGAAGTAGAATTGTTGTGAATTCTGTATGGGCTCTGCCAGGAGGGCATTGAGAAAATGCACAGGATGCATTGAGGAGAATTATTTTTCAAATTTGGTGAGAAGACAGAGTCACTGAGGATTCTGGAGAACTTTGCTAGGTGGGCATTGAGTTGGTGCAAGTGTGCACAGGAGGAACTCTTGTTTGAGTTCAGAGAGAAGATAATTGTCATAGGAGGAGACACTCACAGGGGTATTGAACACCCTGCAAGCTCAGCAAAGCATGCTTGAGTAAGAAGTTGCCAGAGGCACTTACATCTCTTCAAGGAGAGAAAAGGACAGAGACAATTTGAGGTCAGAGCCATAGATAGGCTTAGAAGATATAGAACCATTTCATGCAAAGGTCCTACAAGAGGTTTCAGAGTGAACAAAGCATAGAAGGGATAGCGTTCCTAGAACACAGACAATATCCAAGGGAATTGAGCTTGTGGAGGAAGAAAAGGTCGAGGCCTTTTGGAGCAATAAATCTTCCAAGGGAAGGGAAGAAGGGCATGCTCAAGGTAGAGAATAGCCGTTGTTAGATGAGTTGGAGAGGCGATATCTGGGTCATTGAAGCCTATGTCTAGACGCACGCAGGAAATAACACAAGGAAGAGAAATAGATATGGGTTGTTAGATCTAGTGTAAAGGACTGATAGCCATCGGATCTGGATGAAGGCGCATGGAGTTTAAACTTTGGGAGGTCACGCAGGAGAAGAGGTGAAATGGACGGTGGAGGCGCTTTGTGGAGAAGTGTCGAAAATCTTGTGGACTGTCGGATCTCACAGATCTGTGAGAAGGTTAAGGATGAATGTATTTTCGGCATTTCGACATTTCGGGGTTCGACATTTCAGAAATCCCGATGAAAAGGAGCTGGGGAACTTTGCATTGAAAACCCTGAAGTCGCAAAATGATACGTGTCCTTTGAGAAGAGATGTGGTCACAGAGGAAGCAACCATTTTGGGGTTCGACATTTTGGAATTTCGGGGTCCGGGAGGTTGAAGGACCAAGAACCGTCTGTAGTCGAAATCGCGAAATCACAAATTCTGAAATCCTGAATAGTGGACCGTGGTCACAGGTAGATTTCAACACTTTGGGAATTTGGGGATTTAAACACCGGGGATTGGAAAGACAGAGAACATGGGGAACACTTACATCGCGGTTTCCCGAATCATGAAAGCTGGTAGCGCTTTGTCGTGGACCGCCCTTTTCGACATTCTGGGACCCGGGTGTTAGAGAGGCCAGGAGTTGGGAGACATGGAGTCCTGACTCACGATATTGTGAAATCCCGAAAGCATTTGGAATAGAACCCCTTTTCGGCATTTTGACATTTCAGGGTTCGGAAAGTAGAGGAGGCAGTGGATTGGGTCACTACATTTCAAACTCCTGGTTACCAAAATATCGATACAGTCAAGACCATTGGGTCGAGGGAGAACTCTATTTTGGGTTCGGTGAGAAGGAGGTGAAGACTCACGTGGTGCATGTTGTGTGCAGGTAGGGTTTTTCATGAAGGACTTGTGGATCGAATTTGTGGGGTTCCAGTGAGGGACCGAAATAACTATTTCAGTTCTATGGATTCAGAGAAGAACGATCCCGTGCAGATCTTGGCCCAAGGGTCAGGGGTTTGCAGTCAATTTGGTATCAAAGAAGAATAAAAATCCAGAGATGGATCTAGAACTTGCTGAGATAAGGGCGAGAATGGAAGAGCTTGCACTACGGGTAAAATATAATGCGGAGACACATTGGGTGTATGAATGACCTCTGAGGAGGAAAGCAAAGTGGCTAGTCAAGAAATTGTTGGCAAGAAGACAACAAAGGTTGTTGAGGAGATGGTTGAGGTATGTTGAACTCCTCAGAGATGAAGAGGAGATGGTTCATGTGTGTGAATAGAGATTGGGAGAAATCTCATTGATGAGGAGGAAGAGAGATCGAGCAGAGATCTCAGAAGTGCCAAGAGGGCAGTGAGGAATTTTCAATTTCCCAGGTAGGCAATAAGAAGAGGTCACAGGATGATCTCAAAGACTGCCAGGAGCAAAAAACAAAAAATTCAAGTTGCCAGGAGGCCAATGAGATGAGATCGCTGGAGGATCTCATAAACTGCCAGGAGGGAAAAGAGGAAATCCCATATTTCCAAGTGGGCAAGGGAGAGAAGATGAGATTGACTGAAAGTTTCATGAACTCAGGGATGAGTTTGGATCAGCGAGAGAAGATGACAGAGAAGATGAGATCATAGGTGAGTTCATATCAGCAAGGACATCTGATAGAGTAGGAATATCAGAAGAGCATTTTGATGATTGGAGGGATAAAGATATTCCTACCAAGCAGCTGAGACGAGGCCAAAGAAGATGTTGCGGGTGCAACAACAGTAGAAAGATAGCCAGATGTGACTGTCAAAGAGATGGAGAAGATGTCAAAAGATGCTAAAGGAGAAGAAGAGGAGCACACAATTGAGATGCTCACTCCATGGGAGGAGGAGTTAGAAATGCTGGAGGATTGGTTGAACCATCCAGAGCTATTAGATGACTTCCATGAGGAGACAGTCATGCAGATGATAGTAGAGGAGAATTCTAAGGAATCGCTCAGAATTTTCAGCCAAGGAGCTGAACAGATGATGACTACAATGCCAAGGCATGCAACAACAGATGAAAGAAAATTCCAGTCTGAGGAGCAGCTGGAGGAAGCTGGAATTCAACTAGCACAAAGAGAAATGGCAGAAGCAGGTATGTTAGAGAAGGTGACTGAACAATAGGTCAGTCAAGAAGATAAGACTGCAGAGATGAATTTTGTAGTAGGGTGGCAAGTTGAGGCCACAGAGGAAGAAAATGGCATGGGAGATCTAGTTGATCTACCCATTTGCAGGGAATAAGTGTAGTGGAGCAGGCTGCAAAAGGAGAGCCAACCATGGGAGCAGCTGGAAGAGATAATTAAGGATATCATAAAGTTGATGATCAGATCAGCAAAAGAAGCTGAGCAGAGGAGAAGCTGCCATAGTAGCAGGGAAATAAAAGCAACAACAACAACGAAGCAATGGAGTGGATGGATAGTTCCAGAGAACTGTTTGGGATCCAAGTGGATTTCAACAACGGTGTTGGGAAGCTCATGAGCAAGAGCTCATGATTTTTGTAGCTGAGGAGTATGATGCAGGAGCATCACTCCACGTCATCAAGCGCCAACCAACCAACACACACAATAGACAAATGGAGAGGAGAGGCACAACCCTCTCACTTTCAAATTTCAAATTTTGAAATTGTATTAAATGTTGTAAGGCCAAAGAGCCAAAAGCCATACATGTACGTAGTCTTTAGATAAAGGTTTCATTAAATGGTTGTAAGGTTGAGATCTAGATCCGATTCAGACTAGATAGCCATTCAATGTAATTGAATGTAAATTAATGAGAGTTGGTGAGGATGGAGGGAAGAGCTTGAGGAGCCCCCTTTTGTAAAAAGATCCTTTGTATCTGTAGGAATTAGTCGATACAAAGGTAGAGAAGAATAAAGAAAATAGAGAGAATAGATTGGATAGGAGAGGAGAGCCGAGACTCTGTTGTAGTTCGAGCTCGAACACATTGTAAAGAGGCATTTCATATTAATACAAACAGAGTAGTTTTTCCCACATGTTGTTGTTAATGTGTTTGTGAGTTCATGAATGAATGTATTTATGTGTTGGTGATATGTTGTAGATGTGTGTTAGTTTGCATTTGCAAGTTACAAACAAAAATTGTAGTCTGTTGGGTTCTTTGATTTCAGGTTTGGATTCTTTGTGGTTTCATGCAAGAGTGCATGACAGAGTACTATGGTCTATGAAAACCAGTGCAGGAGTGCACTTTTGAATTCTACATAATTTAGACAAAGACGTGCCAGGAGGGCATACCAGTTGAAGTCATTGACTCAAGGAGGAAGCCTCAAGGTTGTTGAACACCTTGAAGGAGAAACTGTGTAGAGGAGAGCACATAGAAGAGAAGCAAAATTGTTGTGAATTATGTAGGGGATCTGCTAGGAGGGAATTTAGAAAATGCACAGGATGCATTGAGGAGAATTCTATTTCGAATTTGGTGAGAAGACAAAGTCACTGAGGATTCTGGAAAACTCTGCCAGGTCGACATTGAGTTGGTGCAAGTGTGCAGAGGAGGAACTCTTGTTTGAGTTCAGAGAGAAGAGAAGTGTCATAGGAGGAGACACTCACATGGTTACTGAACATCCTACAGGCTCAACAAAGTGTGCTTGAGCAGGATGTTGCTAGAGGCACTTACATCTCTTCAAGGAGAGAAAAGGATAGCTACACTTTGAGGTTAGAGCCACAAATAGGCTTAGAAGAGATAGCACCATTTCATGCAAAGGTCCTGCAAGAGGTTTTAGAGTGAACAAAGCTCAGGAGGGATAGTGTTCTTAGAATGCAGGCAATATCCAAGGGAATTGACCTCACGGAGGAAGCAAAGGCCGAGGCCTTTTGGAGAAAGAAATCTTCCAAGGGAAGGGAAGAAGGGCATGCTCAAGGTAGAGCACAACTGCTATTAGATCAACTGGATAGGCGATATCTGGGTCGTTGAAGCCTACGTCCAGATGCATGCAGGAAAGCGCCCAAGGAAGAGAAATAGATATGGGCCGTCGGATCTAGTGTAAAGGACCGATAGTCATCAGATCCAGAGGAAGGCGCACGGAATTTAACCTCTGGAAGTTCACGTAGGAGAAGAGGTGAAACGGATGATGGAGACACTTCGTGGAGAAGTGCCGAAAATCTCGTGGACCATTGGATCTCACAGATATGTGAGAAGGTTAAGGTTGAATGTCTTTTCGACATTTCGGAAATCCCGATGACAAGGAGTTGGGGCACTTTGCATTGAAAACCCCAAAGTCACGAAATGTGACGTGTCCTTGGAGCAGGGCTATGGTCACGGAGGAAGCATCTATTTCGGAGTTTGACATTTTGGAATTTCGGGGCCCGGGAGGTTGAAGGACCAAGAACCATCTGCAGTCGGAATCGTGAATTCTGAAATCCCGAATAGTGGACCATGGTCATGGGTAGATTTCAACACTTCGGGAATTTGGGGATTTGGACACCGGGGATTGGAAAGATAGAGAACAGGGGGAACACTTGCATCATGGTTTCGTGAATTGCGAAAGCCATTAGCACTTTTTCGTGGACCTCCCTTTTTGGCATTCCAAGACCCAAGAGTTCGAGAGGCCAGGAGTCGGGAGACATGGAGTCCTTACTCGCGATATCGCGAAATCCCGAAAGCATTTGAAATAGCACCCCTTTTCTGCATTTCGACATTTCATGGTTTGGAAAATAGAGGAGGTAGTGGATTGGGTCATTTCATTTCAAACTATCAGTAACCGAAATCCCGATACAGTCAAGACCGTTGGGTCGAGGGAGAACTCTATTTCAGGTTCGGTGAGAAGGAGGTGAAGACTCACGCCTGGTGCATGTTGTGTGTAGGTGGGGTTTTTCATGAAGGACTTGTGGATCGAATTCGTGGGGTTCCAGTGAGGGCCCGAAAGAACTATTTCATTTCTACGGATTTGGAGAAGAACGATCCTATGCAGATCTTGGCCTGAGGGTTGGGGGTTTGTAGTCAATGAGCATCATAGTTTCCATGGCTAAGTGTTTCCATCAATTCCAAAGGGGGAGATTTTTGGATAGTTAGTTTGGACAATTGTTTATCATTGATGTCAACCCTTGGAGAGTTATCTTGGAGATTGATTCCAACCATTAGAGTTTGATGTAAACCCTTGGACAAGTCCAAAAGCCCCATATATGTGGACGATATTGTTGTTAGTTGGTTATCATCTGTATGATCGACATTGATTATGAGTTAGTTGGGTACATTTTATGTAGTCTACATGCATCTCCGAAGGTGTATTTATGCGACCCAAAGTTGATTGAGGAATAATTCCATGACAGAAAGTGAAATTCTTGTTGATACTATCATAGATGGATAGTACCCATCGTGTTGTTTCCAGTGATATGTAGAATTCCATGATTTTCCTCATGGTTAGGGAGATATGGCCTTGTAAAGTTGGAAGCCTCGAAGAGTGTTCAAGAAGCCCCTAGTTGGTTACAAGTCTTTAATGAAAGGGTAAATTTGTTTTAACAAGAAATTTCACGAATCCCTAAATTTAAGGAAAGATGTCTTAAATTTAAGGAAAGTGATACCAAAGTTAAGGAAAAAAGTTACATAGAAAAAGTATAAATACACCTCAATAAGTCTCTCATAAGTACTTTACAAATACACATGAGTTGATTGAATATATATCTAATTGATCAAGTGATTCTTATCTGAGGTAACCAAGTATATATGAGGCATTTTTCATAGGGAAGGTGAAGAAGGGAGAAATTCCAAAGGGAGGATGAAATCTTGTGAAGATGTGTTCTAAGGTATTTTTTTTATAGGTCATCTTACCATTTTAGGTATAAATTGTTTTCTAGAATGATTCATATAGTGAAATATGGAGGATATTGGTACGACATATCAAGGTAATTTTGGTATAAATTTAAGCTTCTGGGTCCTTGTATTTTGGGAGATATGCTCACTGGAAGATAGAGTTTTTGGATAGTCCTAGAACTAGTCTCAAACATGTGTTCCAGGTAGAAAAATCATAACTTCTCCATAGAGTATCCAAATTAAGAGACAAAAAATTAATTGGATATAGTACAGGCCTTATTATGTTTTGTGCAATTTTCAGATCCATATATCAGATATTCCATGTGGGGCATGCGCTACAAGTTTGATCTCTAGATTAAGATTTAACTCAACAAGGTCTTCCATTTTTGCTATAAATCCTTTTCTAGGATGTTCCAAGTAGTGACATTTGGGGGAATTGTAGAGAATATGTTGAAGAATATCAAGTACACGTTATAGAAATTTATTCATTACAGGTATGGAGTTATACTTGTTGAAATTTAGGGTTTGTGACTAATCGAAAACTAGTCCTATGGGACTAAGGTAATGTTCGATGAAGATGTTATTTTCTTGTTGTTGAAGTTGAGGAAGGTTTGCAAGTCTGTGATCACATACACCAGGTCTATTA
>ML807433.1:146755-164034 GCA_009831015.1 Picea engelmannii
TGTCAAAATTTTATCTTAGAGATGTTTTATATTTTAGGTTTAGATTCGAACTGGGTGACAATCAATTAGGGGAGTCATTTTGAGAAATTCTAAAGGCGTTAAGGTCTCAGGGTCATCTAGGTTGTCTCATCATCATCATCAATACGACGTGCCCTTCAGGACGCACTACGTGCTCCAAGGGTGCCACTCGCCTCATTTGCTTCGGTTGCACGACGTGCCCTTCAGGATGCACCACGTGCTCCAAGGGTGCCACTCACCGACTTGTATTTCTTTGCGCGACGTGCCCTTCAGGATGCACCACGTGCTGCAAGGGTGCCACTCGTTGACTTGACTGTTTGGTAGACATCTATAACCCCTGGAGTCAACACTTCGCCAGGTGAACTTGTGGGAGACTAAGGGCTCTAAGGAATAAGGCCCCCGCCTTATTGCGCGCCCCTTAGAATCATCGTGAGCGACTGTCGCAGTCTGCCCTCATGGCATCATGGATCCTCTCGAACTAGGTAATCGTTAACCTACAATTCGAGCCACGACGAGAGTGCTAGTAGGATGTGGCAGGGATGCTGTCCATACCTCTCCCTCAACCTCTCTGAAAATCGGGTGTGGCCCCTTTACTCCATATGTGAGTCTGGTCGGCAAGCTATCGTCATCCTGCATCATCAACCATCGTGTCAGAACATGTCAACAACATATCATAAAAACAACATCATATCATCAAAACAAAACAATATCACCGTAAATGAATCAACCCAAATAACCCACTCCCTGACTCAATCCGGAGTCCAAGGGGGTTCCACCAATGCCTCTGCATCCTCAAGATCCGAAACCCTGCACACTCAATGAAACTGAGTCAGCAGCACCTGTCTACATCAAGTAGTAAAACATCATGTCGTCTATCAGAATGCATCATAATCAAGCATAAATGTATTAATATAAAAAAAGTCTAGATCACTTGCGAGCAAGTGTCCTCAAAGAATAAGTTTTGTAAGTGCGCCAGAGCGGGATGTTACAAAGAAGTATACATGGAACAACCAGATGGGTTTCAGGTGCAAGAAGAAGAAAATCATGTTTACAGGTTGAAAAAGGATTTGTATGGGCTAAAGAAAGCTCCAAGAGCTTGGTATTCTAGGATTGATAAATACTTAAGGTAGCAAGGATACAGAAAAGGAAACACTGGCAGTAATCTTTATATTAGAGAAGAACATGATAGCTTCGTCATTGTTGAGATTTATATAGATGATATTATTTTTGGGAGTGATAATGATCAACTTAGCCAACAGTTTGTTGAAAGTATGAAGAATGAGTTTGATATGTCCATGCTTGATGAAATGAAATTTTTCTTAGGTCTTCAAATCACTCAATCTTATGAAGGTATTTTCATTTCTCAAACTAAATATATCAATTAAATTCTCAAGAAATTTCAAATGGAGGATTGTAAACCAGTTGACACTGCCATGGTTACTGGATTTAAGTTAATTCAAAATGATGATTTTGAAAATGTTGAGCAGACAATGTACAAATCTATGATTAGCAGTCTTCTATATGTTACAGCTACAAGGAACAATGTTCTGCATGTAGTTTTTCAAGTTGCTAGGTTTTAGGCCTCTCCTAAAGCTTCTCATTTACTTGCAGTCAAAAGGATCCTTAGATATATTAAGGGAAAAGTAGAGTATCGTTTATGGTATTCTAAGGGTAATCATCTTGATTTGTATGCTTTCATTGATGCTGATTGGGAAGGCTGTGTTGATGACAGGAAGATTACTAGTGGAGCAACATTCTATCTTGGAGGATGTCTGGTGAGTTGGTCTAGCAAGAAACAATCAACAGTTTCCATTTCTACTGCTGAGGAAGAATACATTGCAACTGCAAATTGTTGCACTTAGGTTCTATGGATGAAAAAAATGTTATCAGAAATACACATTCATTATGATTCTCCCATTCCTATTTTCTGTGACAACACGAGTGCCATTAGTATCTCTAAAAACCCAGTTATGCTCCAAAATGAAACATATTCCTATTAAATTTCATTTTATCCGAGAGCAGGTTTTAAGAAACATCATTAAGCTGGAATATGTTGGTATGAAACATCATATTTATAATATATTTACTAAGCCCTTACCTAAAATGAAATTTGAAAGTCTCAGGGATCAATTGGGGGTTTTCCTTCTTTAATTATCTTTCTCTTCCATTATACTGATGATTGCAGGTTTCCATGGTGCATATTTCATCTCTGTTATTATAATTTTTTCCCCTCTGCAATACTTTTTCCTGGTTGGTTACAGTTTACATAGATTCATGCCTTTTTGATAGGGGGAGTTGATGTTTTTTCAGCTGTTGTACATATGATCTTCTCTTGGCATTTATGATAGGAGGAGTATGATTGATCATTTTCCATAGATGACAGAAGGGGGAGAACCGGTTTAAGTTTTCCATCAATGTCAAAGGGGGGAGTTCGTTGGCCAGTTTGCACAGAGTGAATGGGCATTGGCATTGTTGCCATTGATGTCAAACTTCTCATTATTGCATTTATGAGTAAGAGTTTGATTTGATTGTTATTGGACTAGAAACTCAATTAACCCAATGAACGGGTGGTCAAAGGATTAGTTGAAAATGACAAGAAAAGTTCATTATAAGTTATATCACCAAAGCTCACATGTTAAGGAAGTTTTCCAATTAAGAGGAGTTAGACTTTTGTGATAAGTGAGACAAAAGTTAACATTGACAGCTACATCAACTAATGTAAAAACTTTATGATCTTGGTAAAAGTGAAATATAAACACAGAGAGAACATAGTGTGTTCAAGAACTCGGTGATGAGTTTTTTAGTTGAAGAAAAATGCAGAGGGTAATACACGTTTTTTTCTTGGAACTCTATTTCTCATTTGCTGAAGAGAAAAACGTAGAGGTTCAAAAACGTTTTTTTCTTGGAACTCTGTTTCTCATTTGTCGAAGAGAAAAACGTAGAGATTCAAAAATGTTTTTTCTTGGAACTCTATTACTCATTTGCTGAAGAGAAAAACGTAGAGATTCAAAAAGCATTTTTCTTGGAACTCTGTTGCTCATTTGCCGAAGAGAAAAATGTAGAGATTCAAAAATGTTTTTACTTGGAACTCCATTATTCATTTGCTAGAAGTAAAACACAAGGGTGAATGTGTTTGAGACAGTTAGAAAGTGCAAAGGTATGTGTTTGGTTTCTTGATTGTGAAAATTCCAGAGGTTAATAGTTGATTTTATCCTTAAATGAGAAATGCATGGAGAAGAGGTACACTCTGATGTTGCAGATTGTATGGTTGTTTTTACAATGAATAAACTCTGATATTGATCTAGAATAGAGGTATGAAATGCTTGATTGATTGAGAAATTACATATAAGGTAAATTCATTAAATAGTTAAAGGTTGTCTTTGTAATTCAAATATACATTAAGGTCATTATTTATTGCAATGACGATTATCTATAGATTTGATTTCTAGGTTTATAACAGAGTAATCATGAAAAAATTGAGTTGATCAGTTTTGGCATTGATAGAGTGTGAAAAGAGTTGCATGTGAGCAGGATGCATGTTAGTTGAAAACAATAACAGGTTTGGCAAAGACGGAATTGATGGTTACAAGTTTGTTTTCACAGAAAGAAATGAACAAAAGGATATTGGCAGTTTAAGAAGAGTGTATGAAACAGTTTGAAGCCAGTACTAAGGGAGGAAGGGAGGAGCTAGGGAGACTAACCATCTCATTGCAAGTTGAAGCTTGCATTCACGCAGTAGAAGTTGTCTTTCAGTAGATGTTGAAGATAAAGAGGTAGTAGCCTCATCTGAGTAGTCTCTCAGACAAAATTTGATGTAACTGAAGTAGCTTGCTTGCTTTACATCCACAACAAAAAGAAGAGGTTTTTCCCTTTATGGGTTTCCTCATAAATATTTTGTGTCTCTGTCCATTTCATGTCATTGATGGTTACTAATTCATTTTCACTGAGACAAATATTTACTAGTTTTTAAGCTGCATTAAAGAAGTCATCTGTGTTAAAGAGATAAAAGTGAAAATTGTGTATACAACTGATTCACCACACCCCCTCTCAGTTGCTCAACTTATCCAACATCCGTAAGGTGTTTCAATACTTTGGAGTTCAGGAAATTTGAGGGCTTGCTGAAAGAAGAATCACAAAGTATGGATTTGCGATTCAACCTCAGTCGTTGATCGTGAGGAGAACATGTGGAAACAGATCAAGGAATTTGAAAATTAGGAGTCCAGAGGTTAGTGGATGAGAGCGCTAAAGTTTCACTAAGTCATGAAAACTGAACCATAGTGGGGTCGGTGAATCTTAGGAGACATGTGGTAGAAGTCTGGAGATTTGGATAAAAGAACTTTGAGAAAAGTTGAAGGAGGAGTTATGGATATCCCCGAATCCCGAATCGCGGGGAAATAGACCCATGGTCATAACCGTGGTTATTTGAGAAAATGACCTGTGTGTGTGGTTAGAGTGGTTTCGGGTGCTTGTAGGGACCCAAGGATTCGCTCTGACTTAGTACTTCGAATGATCCAAGACTAGGAGGTCGAGAATCCCTTAGGAGGGAGGGGGTTTGCGTCACAGTTCCTCTCATGTTCTTTAATCGTTTTGGACACACAACGAATGACATGTCCATTTTGAGTGAGCACTCCATCAAGTCATTCTTTGCATGCATTTGTACATACCACAAAACTTTCATTTGGGTCAGCAATAGTTAGAATAGATGCACTAGTAAGTAATTCTTTCAACAAATTAAAGTTCTCTTCACACTCAAATGTCCAATCAAATTTAATTCCCTTATTTTTCAAAGAAGTGATGGGATGAGAAATCTTAGAGAACCCTTCTATAAATATTCTATAGTAACCAGCTAATCCCATAAAATATCTAACTTCTGAAACATTCCTGAGTGTTGGCCATCCTCTAATGGATTCAATCTTATCTGTGTCTACTGTTGTACCTTGTTCTGAAATAATGTGCTCCAAGTAATGGATTTTTTCTTGGAGAAAATAAAACTTACTCAGCTTGGCATACAACCGATGTTCCCTCAGCACTTGCAATACCAATCTTAGGTGATTTCCATGCTCTTCCTCTGACTTATAATAGAAAAGTATGTCATACAAGAATACTATGACAAACTTATCCAAGTAATTTATGAATATGCCATTCATTAAGAACATAAATACAGTTGGTGCATTAGACAATCCAAATGGAACCACTACAAATTCATAATGCCCATACATGGTTCTAAACGATGTTCTATTCATGTGTTCTTCCTTGATTCTTACATGGTGGTACCATGATCTCAAGTCTATCTTTGAAAATATATTTTCTCCTCTTAGCTGATCAAAGAGGTCATCAATTATGGGTAGGGGGTACTTGTTCTTTATAGTGGATTTATTCATATGTCGAAATTCAATACACATCCTCAAGGTTCCATCCTTCTTTTTGATAAAGAGTAATGGTGCTCCCCAAGGTGAAACACTTGAACGTATGTATCCTTTCTTCAACAATTCTTCCAACTTCATTTGTAATTCGTATAACTCTAGTGTACTCATTATTTAAGGTTTTTTTGACATCAGGGAAGCTCCTAACACTAAATAAATAGAGAAATATATCTCCCTTTTTGGTGGAAACCCTTGTATTTCTTGGAATACATCTTCAAATTCTTGTAGTACCAAGACATCCTCAAGGCTTGGCCACTTTGTCTTTTCTGGCTCCTCCACATGGGTTGCATATAATTGACATCCTTTTATGAAACATCTCTTCAGTTGTAAGGTTGAATTCTCCCTTATAGAGATGGGTCTTGGAACTCCTTTCATAGTGCTATGTTTTTCATCTCCACCAAGACATGTAAATGTATTGCTATGACAATCTAGGACAACATGATTCTTGTCCAACCAATCCATTCCAATTGGAATATCATAAGACCCCAATGGTATAATATTTAGATCAACATTAGTATTCACACCATTAATAAATATGGAACAACCTCTAACCATGCCATGGATTCTCCTTTTGGTTCCAGTGGCTAGCTGGACCAAACTTGATTTTCCAAGCTTACTTTTATCCAAATGTAAACTTTCCACTATTTTAGGATAAATGTAACAATGAATTTCTCCTGAATCAATTAAAATAGAAACATGATAATTTATGATCTCACCTTCCACCTCGATCATATTGGATTGCTACTCTTCTTGTCGATCATCTAAGGCTGCATAAATCCTTCTCATTTATTCTAATGTTGTAGCCTCTTGGATGTTGTGCACATTATTCACTCTGTCCTTTCTATGTGGGAAATCCTTGTACAAGTGATCTTCTTTGCATCCTCAACATGGGATTCATGGTCTTCCCCTTGTTCCCAAGGAGTCTTCTTTCTTGGATTCATCCTCAGCATACTGGTCTTGATGATTTTTATTAGGTTCATTTCTTTTGAAAGGAGGTTTGAATCCTTTCTTCCTCTTATCAGACTTCTACTTCTTCTTATCCTTTCAAGACTTCTGCATGGATTCTCTGCCCTGGCCTTGCTCATACAAGTAATTAGCCTTCCAAATGGTATCAATCAAGGTATTGGGCTCATCATACCAAATATTTTCTTTATAAAAGGATGGCAGTCCACTCAAAAACCTACGTATTTTCACCCTCTCATCATTTATGAACCCTACATACTTTAATAACCCCAAGAACTTCTTCTCATACTCTGCCATGGTTGCGCTTCCCATTTTAAGCTCAAATAAATCCTACATTTTCTTGTCATATAAGTTCTCTGAGAGGTAATCCTTCTAAAAATACTTCTTAAACTGCTTCCAAGTGATCCTATTCTCATTAATATGCTCAACTTTCTTCAATCTATCCCACCACATAGGAACTTTACCATGTAAATGGTAGGTGGAAATAATGGCTCCTAGGTTTGATGAATAGTTATGCAATTGAAAATATCTCCTGAGTCCAAGTAACCATGCCTCAACATCATCTTCCCTTTCCCTTTCACCATCAAAGGATGGTGGGTTAATATTCCTCAACTCTCCTTGCAAAGTATCCAATTCATGCCTCCTTCTTCGGTGCCTATTAGGAGACACCTATGGACTACTTATAGAATCTCCAGATGCATAAATTCTCCTTGTTGAGTAGGGAGGTGAGTGATGTATATGAGTTCTTCTAGAACATATTGAATAAACAGTTCTTCCACAACCATATCTTCTTTCATGATACCTTCCTTCTACCTCTTGTTTTGAGTTTGATCCCCTCTTTGTTTTCCTCTGCAATTGGGTTAAGCTTTGAATCACTTGAGAATTTATATGATTTTTTTCTCTCATCGGCCTCTCATTGTCTACTTTGTAACTCTGCACTTCTATTTTCAGGCTTCTTACAGTCTCTATCAATGTTTCTTGCTCCCCTCTAGCCTTTTTTCCGTTGGATTTTCTCTCTGCATTACCAACTCTGATATTTTGAACTTCAACCTCTTTATATGGCTAGAGGCTCCCTAACCTTCTTCCATTTCTCAAATCTTCACTCTTATACCGAACTGATATTTTTACGCCTCCTAATTTTGTAAAATGTGCAAGTGACCATTTTTTTAGAATTATGCATATTATAAACAGAATTTTCCAAACAATGTGACAGGTTTTTTTTCTTCTCAAATCATGATGAACATATTATAATTCTCCACCATATAACACTTCCATGTTATCATTTAGTTGATACATAATTCAATTATTTGCAAGTGCTTTCATCAAACCCCTTTCCATGTGGCCACAACTCGAAACCAAAGTCAGTCATTCCTTAGCACCTCACTCTGTGTCCTTTCACACTGGAGCTTGCATGAACAACATAACCGAGGGTTCGGTTACCTCCTAGGGCCTTTTTACCTTATCATGAGACCCATGCTAGGACCAAGTCGTCTGGACTTTGGCCTTCATTTTTTCTCTATTGCCAACTTCCAATTCATCTCAGAGCTACACTTCATCGAATTATTCACTAACTCCACTTGCAAGGAGAAGACGAATGCGATTTGATCTCCCGTTGAATGGATGAACTCAACACCAGTTTGAGACTTCAATGGGAATAAACAATCACAACTTGATAAAATGTTTATATGGAAGAAACTCCACCAATTTGGAGATTCAGTGCTCTAGGGCTCTGAGACATTCTGTTCCCGTGTCTATCAACTTCTCCAGAGTGAAAATCCTCTAAAGTAATTACTCTGATCCTCCTAATTCTTGATCCAATAATTGAGAAGGGTCCCAAATGAATATTAGATCGATGATATGTGTGCCTTCACAACTTTGGGCTTCGACACTTTTCACTGGCAGAAACTTGGGCACCCTTGGATACCATACTCTTGGAGCTAAAATGACATGCTAACATCACCTAGTGTGATGTGGAACCGTGGCACATGTGCCACACGTCACTAAAAAATGGATATATCAGGGTTTAAAAGGTGCTAAATATGGGTGACACGTGTCCCAACACAACCCCCTGCAATGTGGCAAAATTCATGTCATCAATCAAATCTGAGACTCTGGGACTTCGGGCTTCGGACGTTTCTGGATTCCAACACACTCTACCTCCTAGATAGACAAACATCAAACTGAAACCAATGTCTCACACTCCTCCCATAGCTAATGACTGTGATTAACTCTGGGCTTCAGGCTTCGAGGCTTCTCGCTCTAGATGACCCCCACACTTTCAAACTATCGAACACTGAATTCGCGAGGTTATGAAGTTCCAAAATTATTCTATCCTTCCACCCTTACTAGATATGGTGGTTGACATATGTCCAAAGTCCTTCCATAGATCTAACGGTCGACGAGACTTCGGGACTTTGACGCTCCGAGACTCTGGGTTATCGCAGTTCATCAAAGTTTAAAACTTCCGTAGTGAAAACTCCCGAAGTGGTAAATGTCGGTTGACCACGATCAACGATGGAGACCCCTCTACACCTCCCATCAGATCAAATGGCTAATGGGGCTTCATGATTCCATCCTTTGGAAGTTCAGGTTTTTCCTCCCTACCAAATTTGTTGATCAAGTGATGATGTTCCAAAGTTCTTCCTTTCTTTCTTGGCTTCGATCGATGGTTGAGGATCAATCAACCAGATCCAACTATTGGGACATAATTCTTACCCAACCTCATGTTTTCCTCCATAGGATGACCCCTGTTCACCTGCCTTCTGAACCAACAGTCCATATCTCCCTTGATCCCACAATGGTGATCACTCCCAAATTCAAAAGGAACAATCACGATTTCACACTCCTTTACAAAATATATTCGGCGTTCCCGTTACCACGCCATTTCTCCTGAGCTTCCCAATTCCAAGTGTACTTGATATTAATGACAAGATCATGTCTAATATATCTGACCCATTCTGGCCTGGTGTTTCAACTTATGTCTTTGATACCAATATGTAACGTACCCTGTGTTGTAACAAATATTGAAATTTTGGCTTTCGGTAACTTAGGAGAGAAAACATTTATAGTGTTTAACTACCGAAAGTGTAGATGTGAGAAAATGACCATTCGTCTATCACATGCATCACTGAATGTTCTCTACCTGTCATCTTCAGTCAAATAACACCGAAATCAGCTCTAAATGCCACAATAGTACAATAGTCACAAGACAACTCACGAAAAATCCAAAGACACGGTTCATGTGAAAATCAAATAAATGTGCCATCTATTCGAGCGTTGAGTCACAAGGAAAATGAATGGAAGCATTGGCAGTTGAACGACCACATACACCAAGAATTAAGACACGTGGAGAAAAATCTCACGAGTCCGAGGTTTTTGGCTATCGGGGATTTGGCCGATGTATATATTTTAATAACTACAACCTTGATCCTATAATTCACTAAAGTATTAAAGGATAAGCCAATTTAATTAAAGAATTAGAAATATTAATGTTGACAAGTCTCATCGTGATTTTGCGACTCGAGCTACCTTCATGATTTAAGTTTCAAGTTTACGATTTTCGAAACCTCGAAAGCCTGTGTTTTAATTGTGATTAATCACAAAGCTAAAAGTGTTTTAACTGTTAATCAATCCCATCGCAATTTCATGATTCGGGATTTCTCGCATCAAGTATTATCGAAGTTCTGACACTTAAATCCACGAAAGGTTAAAGATTAATTGTTAATCATGATTAATTAAGAGATTAAGACAAATGATTATCTCCTAATTAATCCCATCACAATTTCA
Source organism: Picea engelmannii (assembly GCA_009831015.1). Classification (NCBI taxonomy): domain Eukaryota; kingdom Viridiplantae; phylum Streptophyta; class Pinopsida; order Pinales; family Pinaceae; genus Picea; species Picea engelmannii. Next base: position 156,946 of record ML807433.1, read on the forward strand.
CAATTTAGGATTCCTTGCATGTCATAACTCTTGAAGACATGATACCCAAAACCCCGAAACCCAAAAACCCAAAATTGGGACTCTAGTCATATGCAAAAAACGTCCTTGGGAAAAAAACCATTTTTCTCAGCCTTGGGTGGGCCATTTTCCGTGTTCTAATAGTGTATCAAAATCTACATATCCTAAGAGTTCTATTGGTAGCTTTAGAATTTCATGTGGAGCTTGAGAAGGCAGTCAAAAGTCCCCCGCAAGATGAGGTTCGTTTTCATAAATGTGGCGGTTTGTACTATGTTGAGTCATCATTTTCAAATGATGATTATGAGCGACTGGAGGATCATTTAGAGAAACGATCAGAGGTTTTTGTGCCTAACACATCGAATATAAAAAGCCTCTCTCAGTTTTCCTACAGGTGTCACATATTGGGAGAATGGAATCCATCTATGAGCCTTAATTTTCGGATCTCATATTTTCTTGTTTTGACACATGTTTGTAAAATGTAGTTATGAGGCAAATGAAAATGGAACTCAAGGAACTGAGAGAGGTTTTTTCTTAGAATAAATAGATGCACAAAATAATCTTTCAGTTTATACACAACTGTCTCTATTCGAGAGATACAGAGCCGTAACCGCAACCCTAGTTTTCGGTAGTTTGGCCCATTTTCTATGGTAGAAAGTTTCAGAATTGGTTGGAACTGTTGTTATCTTTTAGATTAGAGAGGATTTCGACCTCAATAGATATATGAGGCAGATTTGTAAAATTGAAAGGAGGGGGAGAGGAGTAGTACTCCTGGGTTGTAGCACTTGTTATCATGTTTAATAAAAGAGTGCAGAGCATTTTTTATCTATATCAGAGATTCTTGTGATTTTGTTTGTAGAGAATGTCTTATTGCTTCATTTTCACATCATTTCACTTGGTTTTATTTCCATTTGCTTCCCGATTTGTAACTATGTTTGTAATAGAATTCATCCATTTGTTAGATTCTCTATTGCTGGAGAAGTTATAGGTTGTTTCTTGTAGAGATATGAAGGTTCGTAATTCATCCTTGCTAGATGCTCTGTCCCAACTATCTCTTTCCACTGATTTATGCTTGGAATTCACTCATTGCTAAGTGCTCATTGCATTTTGATATGTTTTCTCTTTATTTTTCTGCCATACTTTTTATAAATCCTTCCCTCTGTAATCAACTTCTATCTTGCCTCTTCTCCATGGATTTCCATATCCGAAACACTCTTATTACTTGCTTGATCATTTGACTCCATGCCCAATGGACTACTTTCCGGTCCAACCCATCAACCCTAAAATCCCAAAACTTTTTGTTACCCACAGATCTGCCCACTGTTAAGCCTATTGAATATCCTGTTGTGACATATTTTTGAGAGATCCCTCCCGGGTTGGAAGGGGCAGTCTCCAATCAAATGTGGTTTGAGGTTATCTCGAAATTTACTTGCATGCAACCCAAGTCAAGTCCGAGTGACAAAATTTATTTCATTTAAAATGTGCTAAGGCTTGGCTCTATTACATCCTAGAACCAACTCTTGCTACAACATTTTCTGGCACCGTTGTCGGGGATGGAGGAACGAAGTTATCTTCCCTAGGATACGACAAAAAGTTCATATCTATTTCTTGATGGTGAACAAGGGATAGGCATTCAATTGCTTGTGATCATTCACCTGGCGACTCCTTGGTTCGAAGACTCTACATGATGAACTGGCGACTCCACTGGTCTCAAAATGTCGGATTCATTCACCGCTCGGATTGCTGCAAGGTTTTCTCCTCTGGACTTTACAAATTTTTATGGTTTTCCAAACATTGTTCCAGACATTAAAGTTTGGGAAGATGTCCTTCCTAAATTTGAATATGTAGACGACAATCCTGCTCAACACTTGTTTGAATTCCACAAGCTCATGGATGAATTAAATATACATCATGAAGATGTCCTCATGAAACTGTTTATGTTTTCATTGGAAAGAGATGTTAGAATTTGGTATAAATCTTTACCTCATTCCAGTATTCCTTCATTGAAAGATTTTCACATACTTTTTCATCAGCATTGTAAAAGAATCTATTCAACTGAAATACTTTTTGAAGATTGTTGTAATATAAAATTCATAAGAAAAACAGATCAAACACATCTTCTTGAAGAGGAGGAAGGAATATCAGAAATGTCTCAAGTCGATGAAGATAATCAGTATGAAGAAGAGCTGGTTGATAAAAAAGTAGGATATGATAGCTCTTGTGATCACATTCAAGAAGAAGATATTCAACATCATGGTCAACCTGCATAAGAGAAAGAAAACAATAGTTGCTTGATCTAGAAATTGCATAGACCACCTCCTCCTTTAATAGAAGAAGAGATAGATCTGCTCCTGAACAGTCATGTTGCAACCCCTTCTTACATAGACCTATAACATCCACACAGTCTTGAAGATCTTGTAGACTCTGTTTTGTTTCATGAAAAAGAGGTGGTTGTCATGTTTAACCATCCTGAAGAATGTTTGGTGTTTGAGAATGATTTAGATTTAGATGTAAAGGCTATTGATGATGAAGAAGACAATGATATTTTTTGAAATCTGTTTCAAGATCAGATTGTTGATTTTTCAATGCAGAAACCTTCAAGATTTTATTCTGATTTTCCAATATTCGATAAATATAGTGATGATGAGGATTTTAAAGATTTGTTGTCTAATGAAATTTCATCAATCCTATTTATCAACTAAGAGATGATCAGAAAAGTATGAATGCTATGGTTGAAAATAGATATGAATTTGTTGTTCAAGAGTCCAATAAAGATCCTTTTAACTTTGATACATCCTCTAAAGATATCATTGTTGGAGAGGGTGATCAGAATTTTTTTCATGATTCATATTTTCAGACTCGGTTTTCATTTGATCATTATCAAGACAGTAATGTAGGAAATGAAGAACACATCTCTTCTTCTCTCTTAAAAATTGTCAGTTGCAATAGGCCAGCATATCATAGTGATGAATTCAGATTACAAAGATATGATGAAAGAGAGCAAATAGGTTTAGATCAACAGTTGATCATGCATGTTCCCCAACAAATATTGAGCAGACCACATTTAACATTCAGATCAGTAAAGGCAGTAAGCAACAACATTTCAGTCAGTTGGAACAACAACAAAATGAGGTATTTCTATGTGACTTTTATGATCCAGTAGCAGTTTATATGGCGTCAAAATGGGGGACTGAAATTTTTATTTCCAACTTCTTGAAGTCTGAATTGCAAAACTATAAGTACCTGCTCCCAAGGCATGTTTTGGAATTTGAAGTTGCTCTTGTCATTTTTCTTCTCAAATATGGAAGCATAATTAATTTTGTTAGTCGGATACTCGCTTGGTTGATTTGGAAATTTTCCTATACTTGAACAAAGCAGTGATATCAATTAGAGTAGGTGATGTATACAAATAAGATTGAATTTGAGAATTAGAGTACATCAGTGGTTTTAAGTATGTTTCCAGTTCAGTTTGGCATCCTGTATGGTTTTGAATTAAGACATTATGACTCCATAGCCCAATGAATGCATAAGCTGTTTTTTTTTTCGGAAAGGTGCAAGTAAAGCGACAGAGTTTAGAGTTTGATAAGGAGGATTTCAGGTTTCCCAATGGATGAAGGCATGTGGTCTACTATTCTTGGTGCTTTGCAGGAAAGAACCATCCCTAGATGGAGCCTCTGTTGTAACAAATATTGAAATTTTGGCTTTCGGTAACTTAGGAGAGAAATTTTTTATAGTGTTTAACTACCAAAAGTGTAGATGTCAGAAAATGACCATTCGTCTTTCACGCGCATCACTGAATGTTCTCTACCTATCATCTTTAGTCAAATAATGCAGAAATCAGCTCCAAATGCCACAACAATACAACAGTCACAAGCCAACTCATGAAAAATCCAAAGACATGGTTCATGTGAAAATCAGAGAAATGTACCATCTATTCGAGCATTGAGTCATAAGGAAAATGAATGGAAGCATTGGCAGTTGAACGACCACATACACCAAGCATTAAGCCACATGGAGAAAAATCTCACGAGTCCATATTTTTTGGCTTTTAGGGATTTGGCCGACGTAGATATTTTAATAACTACAACCATGATCCTTGAATTCACTAAAGTATTAAAGGATAAGCTAGGTTAATTAAATATTAAGAAAGATTAAGGTTGACAAGTCTCAACGTGATTCCACGACTCAAGCTTCCTTCGTGATTTAAGTTTCAAGTTTGTGATTTATGAAACCCCAAAAGCCTATGTTTTAATCGTGCTTAATCACAAATCTAAAAGTGTTTTAACTATTAATCAATCCCATCACAATTTCGTGATTCAGGATTTCTCGCGTCAAGTATTATCAAAGTCTCGACACTTAAATCCACGAAAGGTTAAAGATTAATGTTTAATCGTGATTAATTAAGAGATTAATACAAATGATTATCACCTAATTAATACCATCGTGATTTCACGATTTTGGATTCCTTTCATGTCATAACTCGTGAAGAAATGATACCCAAAACCCCGAAACCCGAAAACCCGAAATTGGGACTCTAGTCATATGCAAAAAACGTCCTTGGGAAAAAAACCATTTTTCTTAGCCTTGGGTAGGCCATTTTCCGCATTCAAATAGTCGATCGACATCTTGAGATCCTAATATTTCTAGTGGTATATTCATAACTTCATTTGGATATTAAGAAGGTAGTCAAAAGTCCCCCGCAAGATGAGGTTCATTTTCAGAAATGTGGCATTTTTACTGTGATGAGTCATCATTTTCAAATGATGATTTTGAGCGACTGGAGGATCATTTTGAGAAACGGTCAGAGATTTTTGTGCCTAACACACCGAATATCAAAATCGTCTCTTAGTTTTCCTACAGGTGTCACATATTTGGAGAATTGAATCCATCTCCGAGCCCTAATTTTTGGATCTCATATTTTCCTATTTTGACACATGTTTGTAAAATGCAGTTATGAGGCAAATGAAAATGGATCTCAGGGAAAGGAGAGAGGTTTTTTCTCAGAATAAAAAGATGCACAAAATAATATTTCCATTTATACATAGGTGTCTCTATTTGAGAGATACAGAGTTGTAACCACAACCCTAGTTTTCGACAGTTTGACCCATTTTCTATGGTAGAACATTTCAGAATTGGTTGTAACTGTTGTTATCTTTTAGATTAGAGAGGATTTAGACCTCAATAGATATATGAGAAAGATTTGTAAAATTGAAAGGAGGGAGAGAGGAGTAGTACTCCTAGGCTATAGCACTTGTTATCATGTTTAATAAAAGAGTGCAGAGCATTTTCGATCTATATCGGAGATTCTTGTGATTTTGTTTGTAGAGAATGTCTTATTGCTTCGTTTTCACATCATTTCACTTCGTTTTATTTCCATTTGTTTCCTGATTTGTAACTGTGTTTGTAATGGAATTCATCCGTTTGTTAGATTCTCTGTTGCTGGATAGGTTATAGGTTGTTTCTTGCAGAGATATGAATATTTAGAATTCATCCTTGTTATATGCTCTATCCCAACTATCTATTTCCACTGATTTATGCTTGGAATTCACTCATTTCTAAGTGCTCGCATTTTGATATGTTTTCTCTTTATTCTTCTGCCATACTTTTTATAAATCCTTCCCTCTGTAATCAAATTCTATCTTGCCTCTGCTCCATGGATTTTCATTACTAAAACACTCTTATTACTTGCTTGATCATTTGACTCCATGCCCAATAGACTACTTTCCGGTCCAACCCATCAACCCTAAAAACCCAAAACTTTATGTTACCCACAGATCTGCCCACTGTTAAGCCTATTGAATATCCTGTTGTGACATATTTTCGAGAGACCCCTCTTGGGTTGGAAGGGGTGGTCTCCAATCAAAAGTGGTTTGAGGTTATATTGTAATTTACTTGCATGCAACCCAAGTCAAGTCCGAGTGACAAAATTTATTTCATTTAAAATGTGCTAAGGCTTGGCTCTATTAAAACCTAGAACCAACTCTTGCTACAACACCCAGCCTCCCACAGGCCAGGCACGATAACTTTGAGTCCCCTTCTGAAACTAATTTGAATTCTGATATATTATTGATTACTAAATATGCATGAAATATTCACATGCATTGATTAAGATTCATGCTACAACATAAAATAAATGAAACATATGTCATGCACAACAGTAACCCAACCATAGACATTGTTGTTCCAAGTCTTAACAACAATTTCACCCCCGATTCAGGGCTATGAATCCACAAGGATGGTTTGAGAGTGTTACTTGGATTCCCAAACCATTCAGCACTCAAGCTCTCACAAGATTCTCAACACCCACAACAATCCAAAGTACACCAGCTCTCTTCTATCCAACTTGCACAACACAAGAGAATGGACCCCTTCTATGCCATGCAATCCCTCAGGATTTCCATTTCCTTCTAGGGTTCCAATATAGATGATCCAAAATCTCAATGTTGGGAATCTTAGGACTCACAGATATGAGAAAAAATGAGCACATACCAAAAAATCTCAGACATGCAAGTCTTGATTCATGGATGGAATACACCAACAATCCCTACAACCAACAATACCATGGATGCTCTTCAATAGTTATATTTTCTTTCCCAAGCCAAGACACGAATGATGAAAGATGAGTGGGTGAAAGAATGAATGGAGTGAAATCCCAATTAAAGCTGTGAACAATGAGAAAAAGAGCAAATGAGTGAAGAAGAAGAAACCACCAGTAGAACCCCCACCCCATAATAAAGATTGGTCTATGTAATTCTTGGAATCAAGGAACCACTTGGCCTTCCTCCTAAGAAGCTCACGTAATTGTTATTATCCATTAAAAAAAATTGGTAAATAAAATATAAAATAAATACTTATTCCCTTAAGCCTCCTCTCTTGTGGAATCATACCCCCTATAACGCTTTTCCTTGTTTGTGTAGTATCCAGTGATGTATGTATTAATAATAATGATAAAAGCATTACATTTCCTAGGCACACTGGCCTCTTTCCATTGTTTGGGAACTTTATCCTTTCATGGATTAAAAAAATACATTATTTAATATGGGGCTCAAAACCCTGGGTGTTATTGTCATCCTC
>ML807434.1:0-14189 GCA_009831015.1 Picea engelmannii
TCACTTTTGGCAATTTAAGCTCATGAAATTTGAAATTATTTCAAAAATAATACTCATATATCCAAAATAAAACATGTCCAAAGATCCTTGAATTCAATTGTCATAAAACAATAGATAAAATAAAACTCAAAATCCATATTTCCTAGTCTGCGATGCAACCCTTCCTTGATTGTTGTTGTCACCTCTTGATTTTATTGAATTTCCCTTTGGCTGTGTAGAGCCTTTAGGCCTAATATCACTGATCACATGGGAACAATTGTCCCTCAAATGCATCCGGGAAGACATGGATTTGTCAGAGCCATTGGAGGGTGAGGAAGGGGTAACAGTGGCTTTTCCTTTATCAAGGGCATGGTGGGCCTCATTTTTCAATATCTTGCTAGCATGGGAGGATTGCACTGGCGAGTGGTCATATGCATCTTGGGAAATGGGGTTAACAGGCAGAGGAGCAGGCAAGGACAAGTTGGGCCAGCCACGATGTTGGGATACTGTCGGGTGGACAATCTCCTACCATCCATCATTTTCAAGGACCTCGGGTTGTAATGAGACATGAGGACGTACAGGGATACTGGGGATTTGCGGGGCTTGGAAAGGAGGCATTTTAGGCCTAGGTTGGACTATTCCCTTCCCAATCCAATTGAAGAATTTGGCATGAAACAATTGGGCAAGCTCTTGTGAATTGACGTCAAAATGTATGGAGAACCTGGGACTTCTCAAGCCTCGGTTCCAATTACCTCTACCTCTGTTTCCTCGACCATGGCTACCTCAACTGAAAAAACTCATCATGCATGCATGATCGATTAGCAAATAGACTTTTAAATAACCATACATGACAACTCTTAAAAATATGAAATAGATTTGGTTCAACAATGTAACAGACTCATACAATCCAATACATACAATTTTTTTTACTGTTAATCAATGAGCAGGGGGGTGAAAAAGGGTTCTAGGATATGAGAGGGGTTTTTATTGAGCGAAAATATGATATAATGAGGGAGGAAAAGACATGGTCACTGCTCAATGACAACAATAAACTGAAAAGCAAACCAATAAAACATCATTGTAATCCACACAAGACACTGCCACTTTCAACTGCTTTAACGCCAAAATTCTCTTGACTGTAATCAATCTCATAATAGGGAGTGAAAAAATGAAATGGGAAGGTGATGGGATTTGTAATTAGCAGGAAATCACATCATGGAAGGGGATAAAGACGATTATTGTTCATGAAATTAATTAAGTGATCCACAAAACCTTCTGCGAAAAGAGATGCATCAACCATCAATCATTTGACCAGATGCCAATTTATGTGCATTTAACTAGATCATTGTTCATAATCAAATATCCAACACAGTTCCATCACAAGATAGTATGCATTCCACACCATATGTAAAAAGAATTGTGTTCCCTTCTTTGCATCTTATAACAATTTCCAAACAGTAGCTATTCCACTCTGTTAACCATCAAAATCAACCACTGCCCATGCATTTCTTCAATTCACAATAATACTCAAAAGTCATGTTTTCAATTTAACAATGAAGTCACTATCACTACAATCGGGCCTATCATTTAAATGCAATGATATTCATTAAACATATATAGGCAGTAACCAAAATAATCAATACCAAATTGCAACGCCTGAATTGAAAATTAAACATACAACCAACAACCACCATTTAGACACAAGCTATGCACAAGGTAATTTGCCCAGGCAATGTAGTTCTGCCACTATAAAAAAAAACAATTCAAAGTGACTTAAAAGTTGGGCCATCACGACGAGGTATCGACAACATGCCCTTCTTAACAAATGATCGATTGCAAGAAATAAACATGCTTAAAACCCTGTGAAACCCAAGCTATCCATACGATATCCAGTGCGCAGACACCAAAACACCACGATGAAACATCTTCAAACACACAGTTACAACAATAACTCAATTCATTGTGTTGGGTCATCAATCTAACACAGTATCACTTCGATTTTATCGAACTGTGATCAACTATATTGTGCAAACTTATTCTTATGCAATCGAACAATCATAGTGGGTATAGTTTCTATAATCATCCAGTTCAATAACTATTCAGCCCCAAAAGAAAACCACAGTTACAACGACCATCACTTCATTTTCAAAACACCATACACACAACGTGACATGCATGAGAAACATCAAACATTTGTAACCAATGCCAGCTAAACATCCAAACAATCCATAGTGCGAAAATACCAGTGAATGTGTACCAACCAACCAATTTCCACTGTCAAGAAATCAATTGACCTAACAAGATGTGACAACAATGCATACCCATGCATCGATTGGAATCAGGGTAGTGGCCCTCTCCATTAAAACAATACTGATTTATTAGTCATAAGGAGCACGACTATGTAAATTGAGTGGTGCTAATAACAGTGCAAGATTTGTCATTATTATCATAGAGGCAGTAACTAAATGCCAAATCAACACGACTGCCATACGACCAACTGGGCGAGTCCCTATTCCAAGTAATCGACCATGCATTCAATCCACAATAACCCATAGCAACTTGATAGACTCGGCAATCTCCTCGATAAGACTCCAGACTGGAGGGTTAAGGATCTATTTTGTAGCCAACACAAGGGGAACAAGACCAACTCCTCACAATGGTGAAACCTTCAAGGCCAATGGTGTGCACACATAGAGATCCATAATTCATTTGTGGATAGGTAACAATCCATGGTAGGGGACCGTGACAAAAAGGTGAGGCTCCCATTCAGCCTGGCAATATTATTTAACGCACACAGGGTATAACCCTCATATTCCTCGTTCAAACTACCACAGTACTGAGGTGGAGACAGAACCAAGTTAAGAATAGAACACCCACTTCGTGACCCTTAGTGGTGGAATCAACCAATGCCCAAGTGAATGAAACATAGTGACACACAAGACCTCCAACTACTAAACCCATAAAATCCAAAGACTGGATTTAGTGAAAAATGCATGAAGATAGCCATACACTCAAGACCAAACAAAAACCCTCCAACTAAACCGGTAGGGATAACAGAGAGCTACCACCCAGGAAGACCAATAACTTCTATGAGTTCAAAATTATTACAGTAAGAACCATCCACTCTTCATTCCAAGAACAAAATTTCACACAGTTGCAACACTTAGGAAAACACAAACCAATACACATGAGACAGTAATCATTTCATAACCAGAGCAGAGTCACGAATGGCCAAAACAAAGGACATACATGTAATCAAATTCCTTAAAATGAGAGATGGTCGAGTTGTTCCTCCCTGCCAAAAGTTTGTAGCATAACCACAACAGCAATATCAAACAATAGCCTGACTATGGTGGTGGTTAACAGAAGGAGTAAAGGTGGCATGCATTAAATGCACGTCTCCTCCACCCACAATGCATTCTTCATTAACACTGTCAATCAACCCATGTCTCGAGACCATCACCACATTAAAAACCAATATACCATACTACCTTTCTAACTTATGCCAAACATAATTCAAGTTCCATATAACAATTCGTATAACCATTGGCACTATTACCTTGCCAAATGTGCCACCAACATTTCATACCATATGTGTATTAACCAATATAACTAAATCACAACTGCATAACCATTTACTTTGCTAGCTAGGATTCAACAATAATCATTAAGTCTTTTATGCATGTAATATAGTATATAGGATAGCTTGAAATTCTTCCCCTTTGCAATTGTTTCTCATTTCCTTCCAATTGTTTGCATGTAGTATAGTAAAAAGGTAGAATTAGATTCCTTTTCTTTGCACTTTTTATAGTATTTTTTCCTTTCTCAAAACTGCCCTTCATGTAATTTCACTAACATGTTTGTTGTGCAAGTGCGATAAGAATAGATAGCAACGACATTAATGAATAGCATAGGTTGTAGTAACACAAGGAACCAACACTTCATAAGCTCAAATTATCACCAATAACAACAAGATATCATCAACCATGTATGTCATGTCGCACATCATCACAACATAAAAAATGAACAAATTTGATCTCCAATAGTTCAAGGGGGTCCCACCTACTAGTATTATTTAGTTTTTATAATAATAGGCTTTAGCAACACCTTGCGAGCGAAACTTCATTGACATTTTTAATCGTCAACAGGATTGTCATTGGAATGGGTGGAATGCCCCCTTGTCCGGAGGAATCCACAGTTACAAGAAATACCTGAGCGACATCCTCACTCTTCAAAGGAGGAGTGGGATCAATGGATGGGGATATCAAATTGACCACTTGATGGACTGGATCAACCATGGAGGTACTTGTACTGATCACTTTGGCTTCACTCTTCGATGGAAGAGTGGGATTGTTGGCACAAGGGTAGACCCAAGGTTCAATGCTACAACAACACACCAATAAAACCCTAACTACTGGCCCTTTTGGCAACACCTGCGAAGCAGATGAATTCTCACCCGAGGTAGAGGTAGGGGTGGTTGTAGGACTCAAGTGTCTACAACCTAAGCTAGGACACCAATCATTCACCAATATTCAATCCTTATTATACTTCGAAGATAGCACAGATCTTCATAGCATTCACTTAGGTCTAGGTTATTTTATCACTTAGCAACAACAAGACAGATCAGATCTGGTAGACCAAGCACTTAACATATTCATACACATCGAATTTAGCATTCATATATATATCTAGCACTAAGCATAAGCAATTCTATTTAATCACATCTAAGCACTTAGCAATACAAAACATCTAAGAATAAGCACAAATCACAACACACAGTATTTACGTGGTTCACCCCCACCCTAGGGCTACATCCACCAACAATTCTTCTTTATTAGCTCAAGTCAATCTGGTTATAGCACAGAGCTATCAAAATTCTACTCTGAATAGGACAGGAGATCTGTGCGCACCTCACCAGATCCTCCTTCCTCGAGTAGATCTAGCACAGAGCCTCCTTACGATCTGTGCACTCAGCACTTACAACACTTGCACTTGGCTCTACAAGTCAATCACATAGATCAATTCTAGCACTAAGCCCTTGGATAATATTCTCTCCTACTTACATTGCCTAGATATCTATTTATACATTACAAAAGTGGGCCTAAGCATGGGTAAAACCACGGGCCGACATCCCTTTCCCATTACATATTCCCAAAAACCTAAAATGGACCCAAAAAGGGGGTCTATCTTCCGCAATCTCCACTTCGCTTTGTGCTTCGTCCTCGACAGGCTGTCGAAGTCCAAAAAATAGTCAAACATGACCAAGTGTTCATCAAAACTTGGTCAAGGGCTAATAGGCCCCCAACACTCACTTGTGACTCATCCTGAGTCACTCAAGTATGATCAGTTCTACTTCAAATGCCTCGAGCTTGGCTCAAGATGCTTCGACCTGTTATTATGCCACGACCTCTTGCTCAATGAACTCATGGATGAGTGCGTCATTTACTAGTCCGTCAAGGTGTTGCTCTGCTAAGATGACGACCTGTTCTAGCTCTGTTCCTTGGGTCTCGATCTCTGAAAATAACATGCATGCCTTATCTTGCATAGGTTGAAGTTGTTGAGTTACTTCCATTACCTTGCTCTGGAACGTATGGATCTGCTGCTGGACAGTGCGCTACTCATGAGACCACTTCATTTTCTCTACAGGTGATAGGGCCTTCAGTTGCACCTGTAGATTTTCGGCTTCATGCTTCGCCTCCCAGAGCTGTGACTCCAATTTATGCAATTCTGGATTCTTGGTTAGGTTCTCATATACCTGCGCACTTCTGATACTTAAATGTTTTCATTCCTCTGTGATTTCTTTAATCCTTTCTACTGTGATCCGGGCAGTCATTTCTCGTTGGTCACGCACTTCTTGCGGGGTACTTGGTATGGTCTGAAGCTCTAATTCCATGACTCTTTGTTGAATTTGTTGAATAACTTCAGCAAGCTTCATCACTTGGTGTTCTATGGGGTCTTCTTCCTTCTACTCTAAGCTGGCCACAGGGAGAAATGGTATGTTGACTGCTTCTTCAATCCTGATCAGCTTCACGAGTAGTTTCTCTTTCTCTTTTTGGATCTTCGCTCTGTCTTCTTCAAATTTCACTTGTAGAGTGTCCTTCTCTTGGTTCGCAGCTCGACGTTGTTTGATGATTTCCTCCTATGCTTGATTTAAGGCCTAAGTGGCTTGCGTTGTTTCTTCCTATTATTTCTGAAGGCGTACCTCGACTATGTCAGCAATCTTGCGGAGTTGAACTGGTTCATCTCCCTCTTATGTTGTTCCTTCTGGCAGGGGTGCAGTTCCTTCTGGTAGGGGTGCAGTGGAGACTGCATGGCTAGACTGAAGTGCCTGTTGCACTCCTTGGAGCTCGATCTCAATTCTGTTGTACATTGTCTCTTACTTAGCTTCTTGATTTTATGCTATCTCTTCTATAGCTTCATTCATAGTTGCGATGAGGAAACTCAAGTCATCTAGAGTGAGCGTGGTCTGCAGCTTAGTTACGGGTTCTTTCGATTTCTTTCGGGAGGAAGGTTCTAGAGGCGAACCCTTTCTCTTCTTTATGATTTCTAATTTGTCTTATGGTCTTTGTTCGACTTCTTCTAAGTCTTTGCCATCACCTCCTTGATCTAGTGTAATGGAAGCTTTCCTCACAGATAGGCTGTCTATATCCTGGACTTCCTCAGCATTCTTCGTCTTCTTTGTTTTCTTTGTATTACTGGGCCTAGGTGTATCCTTTGTAGCTTCTGGGATGTCAATTTGGACATTTCTGCGGGTTCTACTGAAATAAGGAGGTCCACCGACCATTCCTTGGTGATCTCCTCCAAGTCTTCTTCTGTCAACTTATAATAAGACTGAAGTTGTTCCTTGTGCTCATCAGTGTGTGTTGTAATATATATGAAATGGCAGTTCACGTTGAACTTCATCAAAGGTCGAAACCTTTGTAAAGTATTTGGGGTCATGCGAGGCTCAGACTGGATGGTGAGCTTGTAATGGATATGGGGTGTCATTAACTCTTGTTCTGTCTGTTATGGCGTGGTCTAATGGTCTGGTGATGAGCCATCAATGTTTTTTTATTCGTTCAGAGCGGAAGTCGAACGGATATATCAACCTCCAATGGCTATATTGCTTCGCCACGGTGAAGTGACCCATGTCATTGTTCTGATATCATGGCGAAGCTCCAATTTTGAAAAGTTTCTTTATGAGAGGTTCCCTTTGGAACCCTCTGTATCCTGTCGATCTTAGCTCTCTTTTTACTTATCTCCCTAGCCTTCTTCCCCATGAGCTTCGTCTCGGTAGTTCTTTTCCCATTCTAATTCTTATTTTCCTTGGGCATAGTCACTTCACGTTGCTGAGGTTCTCTCCCAAGACTGAGGGGTATTACTTCGTCTATATCTGATACAGATACTCCAATCTTCTATGATTCCCCTAATTCTTTTGCAGCTTTGACATCTGGGCTTCTAGTGTCAAATAGCTTTGATTTGTTCTCCTGTTCTTCAATCAACTGCACAATCCTTCTGGTCATGAAATCTTTTAAATCTTGTCTTTACTGTTCTAAAACCTTTTCTTCTTCCTTCTTCCTAGCTTGATCTCTTTCAATTCAAGGTTTTCCAAGTAACATAGTAAACGGGGTGTTGTCCTCAATAAATTTTATAATCTCAAAATCTTCCTCTGTTGAAGTTCCATTAACATTCATAGATATTTGGTGAGCCTTCCACATAGGTTTACCAGTTTCCCTCTGAATAAACCTATTTTTCTTAGTGAAGGGATCATAGCAGGCCTTCCCATAGCTTCCCAAGTTCTCTTTGTCATAACATTCACATGTGTTTCCTCATCCATAACACAGTCAATGTCGAAGTCTCTTATTCTTACCTCTATGCATTCTTTTTCGTTAAAGACCTCTGATAATCTAACATGTCGGTGCTCATTCAAGGTGTCTTTCATCTGTAGTAATATCTTTTCTGATTCTCTCTGGGGTTCTGCTATTTATAGATTTGCCTTAGGGTTTTCTTCATTCAGATTCATGCCTTCAATCTTAGCAATCATTCTAGGGCAATCCAATACTTTGTGGTTCAAGGCTTTGCAACAGAGACAACTAGATCTCCCACCAGGGCATTCCTTAGCAAGATTTCTCGGTCTTCTGAAAATGTAACATAGGCTTAATCCTATATTTCTCTTAAATGATCCCCAACTTCTTTTGTACTGCACACCAGGATCATGGTAGCTAGCCTACAAAAAAATCTTTCTAGGATCCTGCATCCATTTGTTATTCCAAACATTCTTTCTATGCATAGGTATAACATATATATCAGATATATTCATGCCAAACTTTCTTTCATATATTAATGCCCTAGTTTTCAAGCTAAGACGGAGTCTATCAAACATACCTAGATCCATGCTCTAGAAACAAAACATTTCACTTAATTTACTTCTATAGAGAACAAATCTTCCAGATCTAAAAAAATTTAGCTATTCTTACCTTTATCAGAGCACAGATCTTACCTCTTTTCTTCAGAAACTTCCACTTTTACTTTTCTTAGAGAACAAAGCGTTCATATATCGCTTCTTTTCTTCAGATATGGCCTTCTCTTTTCAGCACAGAGATTTTTAGATTAAGTAAAATACTCCACACTAGGGCACAAATCCATGCACAGAACTTCCACAGTTTCAGGATGAATCTTTGCACAAAGCTTCTTCTCCCTTAGTTCCCAGCAATCACAGTTTCAGTCCTGGCAATGGAACCATTTGTTGGCATAGGGGCAGACCCAGGGTTCAACGCTACAACAATGCACCAACAAAAAACTAACTACCGACCCTTTCGGCAACACCTGTGAAGCAGATGAAGTCTCACCCGAGGTAGAGGTAGGGGTGGTTGTAGGACTCAAGTGTCTGCAACCTAAGCTGGGACATAGATCTGTGATTATATCGCTTACAGAGCACTTGGTATCGATCATTCACCAATATTCAATCCTTATTATACTTCACAAATAGCATAGAGATTCATAGCATTCACTTAGTTCTAGGTTATTTTAGCACTTAGCAACAACAAGACAGATCCGATCTAGTATACCAAACACTTAACATATTCATACACATTGTATTTAGCATTCATATACATCTCTAGCACTAAGCATAAGAAAGTCTATTTAATCACATCTAAGCACTTAGCAATACAAAAAATATAAGAATAAGCATAAAGCACAACACACAGTATTTACGTGGTTCACCCCCACCCTAGGGCTACGTCCACCAACTCTTCTTCTTTATTAGCTTTAATCAATCTGGTTACAGCATAGAGCTATCAAAATCCTACTCTACATAGGACAAGAGATCTGTGCGCACCTCGCCAGATCCTCCTTCCTCGAGTAGATCTAGCACAGAGCCTCCTTATGATCTGTGCACTCAGCACTCACAACACTTGCACTCATCTCTGCAAGTCAATCACATAGATCAATTCTAGAACTAAGCCCTTGGCTAATATTCTCTCCTACTTACATTGCCTAGATATCTATTTATACATTACAAAATTGGGCCTAAGCATGGGTAAACCCACGGGCCGACATCCCTTACCCATTACATATTCCCAAAAACCCAAAAAGGACCCAAAAAGGGGGTCTAGCTTCCGCAATCTCCGCTTCGTCTTCGACAGGCTGTCGAAGTCCAAAAAATGGTAAAATATGACCAAGTGTTCCTCAAAACTTCGTCAAGGGCCAACAGGGATCGACCAATGACGAAATCAAATCAACCACTTTAGCAACTAGGTCAACAAAGGATGAAACCAAATTGACTACTTGATCAACCAGACTAACCAATGAGGGAACTGGATTTCCTAGTTAATCAACTAATGGTGGGTCGGGAGAGAGTTTAAGGTAACCTATTGGAAGTTTTTTTTGAACATCAGCAATATTTTTCAACAGATATGAAGCTTCATCCATGCAGGGATAAAGGTAGGTAGGGTGCATCTCCTTACATAAAAAGCAAGGAAATTTGACTTTACCCTTCTTATGTCCAACCTGATTACTACTTGAGGAGTTGTCAGCAACATGACCTGCAACGGCTAATGACATGGATTGATAAGAAACTTGAGACCGCACTTCTATGACCTTGGGAATACCAGGGCAATCCTTGAGAAGGTGATCACCCTTGCAAATCCTGCAAGGGAATTTGGGCTTGTGATTTTTCTTGTTAGACTTGATGACACCATCAACACTCCCAGCATGATGATCAAAGGCTAGTTGATTTCTTCCAACATGTCCTGCATTGGTTGGAAGCTTTTCCTCTTTCTTAGTTTTCTTCTTCTTACTCTTCTATTTCTTCTTCTTCTTATCCTCCTGCTTGCTAGTTGTAGAGATTTCACTAGGTGAAGAGGAAGAATGAGAAGAAGACCCTAAGGGAGAATAAGGTAGAGGATCAACATGAGGTTGATTATCTTGGGGTGGAGTGTTTACATATGAAGAACCAGGAGCATTGACGTTCATCGGAGTGGAAAATAACCAAACCAGTAACCCAGTTGTGAGACTAGGAAGAGTCAAAGTGGCGATGTAAGGTGGACCAACATATCCCGCGGAAGGAGAAACAAACGACATCCCCAGAAAATGGATTCCTTTGTTGGTATTCTCGGTAATTGACACCATATATACAAACTTAACCCTAATGTCCACTAAGAAAATAAACAACACACGCTAGAAAATCTAGGAAAACCAAACAAACCAATAACTTCTCACAATGAACATACTAATTGGTGATGAAATCCAACATCGTGAGAACACATGAAAAGGGGCTAGGATGAGTGGGTGTATAAATTATGTTGGAAACCTTCTTAATGGACTTATTCCCTGGTACAATTCCACTTATGATGAAAGCCGCGGGCGAACCTCCAAGGAGCCCGAGTGACTTTGACCAATGTTTGAACTAGGTACAGTGCAGACTCCCCTTCACCATCAGATTGTGTATAGACCCTAAGTATTATGTCTAATAAGGTTACCAACTCACAATCAGCCTTTGGGTGGGTACAGTCGACAGTTAGGTCCGAAATTATGGGCAACTAAGAACAAGAAGACCGAAAAAATCTCTAGAGGACCCCAAATGGATTCGAGATTCATGAAGTTTTGATACCGGATGAAAACAGTCGATTCTCAAGAAGAACCCCCAATATACTAATGTTCCACTACATTTGGTTAAGTCTCAGAGGGGTAATCTTCGTTTCTCTCCCACGCGTGACCTTGTGTTTAGCCCCTGTGTGAAAGAGGGGTCATGGCTATGCTTATACAAAAATTGGATTTTCTTTCCCTATCGCAAGATTCTAAGTTGGTTTTAGTTGCTTTGGAGAGTTCACCTTATATCCTATTCCAAATATCTATCCTGATCTATTGTTGATGTACAGGCCCAAAAAAGAAAATTTAGTAGATCATTTTTATTAAGTGCTTGATTTTATGGTTGTTGGTTTACTCAAGGGAGCGGTAGTGAAATGGATGATGTGTAAAGGAATCGACTTTAAAAAGGTGCAAATAATGATGCAATGCAATAATTCCTTTTCAATGAAACTAGCTAAAGCAAGGAGGGGAGTTCTTTACTCATTTATAATGTCAACTAAGCACTCAACAACATGCAATATTAATTTTCTTTTCAATGAAATGGACAACAATTCCAAATGATGAAATGAATTTCTTGCAATATGAAAGAAAACAACTTCCCTAAGCTACTTTTGAAAACACGCCAACAAAATTTGATGCTTTCTCTTTTTCTTTTCAAGTAAATGCAATTTGAAAGGAATTCCTTCTATTTCTTTTCTTTCAATCTACAATGTGTAATACATTGAAAAGTACATAAGAAGGTAGAATTAAATATTCCAAAGTGAAACACTCAAAACAAAAGGCTTCAAAACTAAAAAGAGTCTTCCAAATGACTGGAAAGCAATCAACACTCAAAGCAATCAAAGCAAGAGTTGGAAAACAATCAAAAAGAAATTTCTCCAAACAATCTTTCAGGGGGATGTCAAGGATATGTAGACTACTTGAGGAGGCCAAGGCAGAGAATTCTGGTCAGACCAATGCAACAAGAAGTGAAATAATATGACATATAAGTGGCATACAGAAAGAGAGGAAAATTTTGCAATAAATTTCATAAAAAATTGTAAAATTCATAGCAAGAAATCTAAGGCAGATCCAAGGTGGATATGGAGTGTTGAAGAGGCCACAACAAATAGATATGACTAAGTATATTGAAGGATAATTCTTCAAAAATTTGTCTTAGGATAATGGTCGCTCCTTGAAAAGGGAGACAGAGTGATCGATCACTCCATGTGAAGGGAGAAAGGGCGACCAAAAGGTCTGGTCACTCCTGGTTAACCTAAGAGGAGGGTTGGTAACTCCCTTAAAGAGAAAAAGGTGTGACCAAAAGAGGTTTGCCTCTCCCTTATATATAAAAAGGTGTGATCGAATGATTTTGTTTGCTCTATGGGCACAGGTAAGGTGCGACCGAACCTGGGAAGTGAAAAAATGGGAGAGATCTGACAGATATGGGATATGGGTTTTTTCAACTAGACTTATAAAAGAGTGGGGAAATGATTGGGATGGAACAATAGAACTTAGAAGGGCAGAGATATTTATAAATAATATTAAAAAATTCAACAATCTAAGGGGATTAATGTAAGTTTTAAACCTGTGAAGTACATCAATGCATATAGATTCTTAAGCAAGATAGAAATTAATCAATGGCTCATTCACATAATACACAGAGATTTATACCAGAAACCCTCAACCAAGAAAACCTTTCTTATTTCATTATATTGAATTTCACCATTCAGCATACAATATATACAATGTTTTTAGGTATTCCGTAGATACCAAAAACTTTATCCCTTAATCCAGGATTAATTTAGAAAACTGCTAAAAATAGAAAAATCTGCTAAAAATAGCAAAAACCACCCCAAAACAAATTTCGAGGCACTGGACGTAACCAAGGGGGGCATACCTACCCCCCCCCCGGGGAACCCCCTAGGAAATCACCCGGTACACACAACACAGCGTGCACTACTACGAGGGATCGTCAGACGTAGTTGTCGAATCTGACGCGCCCACACACACACATGAAAATAATATAACACATGCCCAACATTCTCCCACGTGTTTTATTTGCATCCAGGGGTCCACAAGATTATATATAGTCAACAATCCAGGGTAGCAATGCCCATTGTTACTCTACACCAAGAGAAATTTTCTATGCTCACAGACGTTTTCAATGAATCTGCAACATTCTTCAAAGTGTTAACCTTTTCTAGCAACACCTTCTTTTACTCAACCATGTCTCTCACAAAGTGATACTGAACATCAATATGCTTTGTATTCAAATGATAAGTTGGGTTCTTTTCCAATAATATTGCACTCTGACTGTCACAATCTAATCTCACTACTTGTTGTACCAACTGAATGCTTGAACACGGTCTTTGTAACCATATTGTTTCCTTGCTTGCATGAGTGGCTTCCATGTATTCAGCTTCTGTAGTTGAGAGTGCCACTACATCCTGTCTTTTGCTCATCCAACTGATTACTCCTCCAAATAGGTTAAACACATACCGACTTGTAGATCTTCTGCAATCCAGATCTCCAACCCAGTCTGCATCAACAAAGCCACGTATTTCCAACACTCTGTCCAATCCTGGTCTTCCTTGGTAGCACATTCCATAACTGGTAGTTCCACGAAGATACCTGAAGATCGTCTTTACTGTTGTCCAATTCTCCTTCCTTGGTTTTGACATATACCTGCTCAAAACTCCCACTGCATGTGCAATGTCCGGTCTAGTATAGACCATTGCATACATCAAAATGCCAACTGCACTGGCATACAGAACATGGGGCATGTCCTCTTCTTCTTCCTGTGTGTTGGGACACTGATCTGTAAATAAATTTACACCTATAGGAATAGGAACCTTGATTGGTTTACTTCCATGCATATTAAACATATGCAATATTGTCTCAACATATTTTCTTTGATTCAACCAGATTTTCACGTTTGCACGATCTCTTTTAATCTCCATTCCCATAATGAAGTTAGCAACACCGAGATCCTTCATGTAAAATTTGAAGGATAGCGGTGATTTCACCTCCTTGATAACATCCATGTTATTTCCTACCAACAACATGTCATCAACATACAACACTACATAAATGAAGTGATTACCAACCTGCTTGGAATATACACAGTGATCATCCCTGCTTCTTACAAATCCCAATCC
>ML807434.1:14289-42310 GCA_009831015.1 Picea engelmannii
ATGTCATCAACATACAACACTACATAAATGAAGTGATTACCAACCTGCTTGGAATATACACAGTGATCATCCCTGCTTCTTACAAATCCCAATCCAAGGATGTATGTGTCAAAATTTTGGTACCACATCCTAGGTGATTGCTTGAGACCATATAGTGACTTATTTAGCTTACAGACCAGCTCTTTCTTTCCCTTCACTACAAAGCCTTATGGCTGCTTCATGTAGATTTATTCTTCCAGATCCCCATGTAGGAATGATGTCTTCACATCCATCTACTCCACTTCAAGATCAAAAGCAGCAACAATAGATAAAATAAATCTAATAGAAATTAACTTAACAAAAGAAGAAAAAATCTCACCAAAGTCAATTCCCTCTACTTGGGAATAACCTTTTGCTTCTAATTGAGTTTTGTATTTATCCACTTTACCTTGTGCATTAAACTTCTTCTTAAACAACCATTTTCTACCAACATATTTTCTTCCATCTGGCAGCTCAACTATATCCCATGCCTCATTCTTATCCAAGGCATCTATTTCTTCAACCAAGGCCTTCTTCCAGAGTTTACTATCCTCTGAATTCATTGCTTCCCTCACAGTTTTGCGATCATCATCAGTAATAGATAAAGAAAAGTTGGAATGAAAATAACGTGGACTATACCTTTCTGGTTGTCTTTTATTTCTCACTGATCTCCTCAATACTGGGGTATGAGGTTCTTCTTCTTCTTCCTCTTCTTCAGATGATTCATATTTTGCTTCATCCAACTCAAGCTCTATTTTCTCAGGTTCATCTTGCGTTGGTAGCAATTCTTGTTTGGACACATATTTTACCTCTCTGAAAACAACATCTCAATTGTAAACAATCTTCTTGGTTTCTGGGTTCCAAATCTTATAACCTTTCACACCATCTTTATAACCAATAAAGATACACTTTTCAGCCTTTTTATCCATCTTACTCCTATTTTCCTTTGGAACATGTACATAAGCATCACAACCAAACACTCTAAGATGTTGAAGAGAGGGTTTCTTTCCATACCATACCTCGTGTGGAGTTTTATCATCCAACGCTGATGAAGGTAATCGATTGACCAGTTAACATGTTATACCCACTGCCTCTGCCCACAATTCTTGTCCTAACCCGACACCGCTGAGCATTCTCCTTGATTTTTCAATCAGTGTTCTGTTCATCCTTTCTGCAACTCCATTATGCAGAGGAGTGTATGGAGTAGTCTTCTACCTTTCTATACCACACTTCTTACAGAATTCTTTGAATTCATTTCCACATAATTCTCCACCATTCTCTATTCTCAATACCTTTATTTTCTTCTCTGTCTAATTTTCTAAAAAAACCTTAAACTCTTTAAATTTATCAAATACCTCAAATTTCTTTCTAAGAAAATAAATCCATATGTTCCTTGAAAAATCATCTATGAATGAAACATAATACACAGATTTACCTAGGGACGGAACAAGAACATGTCCAAACACATCATTGTGTATCAACTCTAAGATCCCCTTTTCTCTTGTAGCACCAGATGGGAATCTTACTCGATTTTGTTTACCATATATGCAATGTTCACAGAAATCAAAATCCAGAGTGCAATTAGACATACCTTCAACCATACATTTACCGTGTAGTGTTCAAAGGCCCTTTTCTCCAATATGCCACAGCATGGTCTTCTTTTCTGGGACAGTATTGGTCTTGTCTCCTTCGTTTCTCTTCTCAGGGACAACAGAACTGTTGCACCCATTAGTATAAGTGATTCCCAACAACTTGTACAGAGTTCTGCACCGAAATCCCTTCATCAACACCATTGCTCCTCGTACCATATTGTAAGTGTTATTTCCAAATATAGTATCCACTCCTGCATCATCCAACTTGCTTACAGCTATTAGGCTCCTGGCAAGTTTTGGAATGTGCAGAACCCTGGGGAGAGTTCTAATCCTTCCATCTTTTAGCAACAACTTAACCCTTCCATGTCCCATGATTTTGGCTGTCGAGTCATCTCCTAGGAATACATCACCACCATTATATTTTTCATATTCAGAGAACCACTCCCTGTGAGGAGTCATATGGTATGATGCACCTGATTCGATCAACCATACATCATTGTTTACATGTGTACCTGTAGATTCCAGGTAAGCATCACCTCCTTCTTTAGTGGAAGTTTTCGCCTCTATGGAAGAGGTACCATCATATCCCTTTGGTTTTTCAACCTTCTTAGACTTGCAATCTTTCTTATAATGCCCTATTTTACCACACTTCCAGCATTTCCTCAAAGATTTTCCTGGAGACTTAGATCTACCTATAGATTTAGGTCTCCCCCCTGAAGTCTTACCAGGATTCCTGTCTTAGGTATGACCTCTTACAAATAAATCATCTGTGCTATGACTATCCATGCTTTTCCGCCTCATCTCTTCAAATAAGAAGGATGAAACTACATCCTCATACTTCAATGTAGATTGAGTGGTACTACCAATTTCTACAACCAGAATATCCCAAGAGTCTAGCAAATAACATGACAAAGTAATACACTTATCTTCTTCTGCAATCATAATATTAACAGAGACAAGTTGACTTACTAAAGTATTAAAGGCATTTAGATGTTCTGTCACAGAATCTCCATCTTCCATCCTAAGATGATACAACTTCTTTCAAAGAAACAACTTGTTTACCAGGGACTTTGACTGATACAAATTCCCCAACTTATACCATAGTTCCTTGGTTGTAGATTCTCCCGAGACATTCAACAACACCAAATCTACCAGGCGGAATCGAATAGTACTCCTTGCTCTTTTGTCCAACTTCTCCCAATATTCCTTGGACATACCAGTAGGTGGTGTACTAGCAATTTGTGTACTAGTGGGTTGTGTACCAGTAGTCTGTGTGCTAGTAGATAGTGTACCAGTAGGTTGTGTACCATGATCCATAGGGATCCATTGTTCTTTGTCTATAAGAAGGTCCTCCATCTTGAGCTTCCATAGCTTAAATTTTTTACCATCGAACTTCTCTATCTCGATTCTAGATGAGCTTGCCATTCCTCTTTCTATACTTGAATCTCCACTGCAAAATCTCCCACTAAACCCAGGTTTATCACAGACCCAAGATAAACTTGATCTATCAAGACCGAGCCAAACCAAAGGCGTCCCTCTGAAGCCAAAAATAAGCTATGATACCACATGTAAGTTTTAAACCTCTGAAGTACAGCAATGCATATAGATTCTTAAGCAAAATAGAAATTAATCAATGGCTCATTCACATAGTACACAGATATTTATACTGGAAACCCTCAACCGGGAAAACCTTTCTTATTTGATTATATCGAATTTCACCATTCAGCATACAATATATACAATGTTTTTAGGTATTTCGTAGATACCAAAACCCTAATCCCCTAATCCGAGATTAATTTAGAAAACCACTAAAAATAGCAAAATCCGCCACAAATAGCAAAAACCACCCCAAAACAAATTTCGGGGCGCTGCCCCAAATGCTACGTGTAACCAAGGGGGGCATACCTGCACCCCCCTGGGACCCCCCTAAGAAAGCGCCTGACACACACGACACAAAAAACACTACTACAAGGGATTGTCATATGCAGTTGTCGAATCTGACGCGCCCACACACACACATACAAAGAATATAACACATACCCAACAATTTATAGATGGATAAAAAATCCCCAGTGGAGCCGCCAATCCATTGTAGAGATTTTGCACCCTGTAGGAGTTGATCTCCCTTAGGTTATACCAGTTCCTAAGATAGGAATAGAGACATAAACTAAGGATGTTCCTAGATCTGATTCATACATGAAAACCTCCAAAGAATATGAAATCCTCCCAAAGATCAAATAAATCATGCATGGATTGACAACATATCTAATAGCATATCATAACACATAATTATACTAATTCTCTACCAATGAATACATAAACTTGTATGAACAATTAGATAGAGGGAAACATCCAATATGTCTTCTATTAATCAAATAAGCAATATTAAAACTCACAAATGAGAAGTTGATGCAATGGTCTCCTTCCAAGATCCCTGTCCAAGTCTTGCAACCAAATCACTAGAGTAACCTTGCTAGCTCCTTAATCCTCCCATTTTCCATGGAAAATTCCTTGGTTCTTATAGGGATTTAAGGATAAGGCCATATATTTATTAGGATAATATTCCCTAGCTCATAATGGAAGACTTATCGAAGCTAAATCCCAAGAAATCATTTGGAAGTCTCATCCATCGAAACGAAATCAAAAAATATGAGCTTCTAGGCTCGGTCACGACCTATACACACAGACAGAGTGACCGACCATTTTGGTTGCACCCTCAATTAAGGAAAAAGGTTACCAAACCCTTTGGTCTCCCCCCCAATGAAGGCAAAATGCGACTAAACCATTTTCGATCGCACCCTTAATGAAGGATAAGAGTGACCAAGTGGAAATTAGGATAGAATCTCAGTGAAGAAATGTTGAATGTTGTTGGATTGGATAGGTTATATTTGGTCATAATGACCTAATTATTAGGTGGCAAATAACTCTATAAAACCTTGAGTGGTTTCCAACTCCGAGGTCACCTTATAGGATTCTTCTTGCAATACCTCAATCTTTTGCGTGTGATCTTGTTGCTCTGCCTGTAGTTGATTTATTTTTTAATATATATTCATGTTATCGGCCATAGATGTTACCACCTTTGATAGTGATAATTTACTCATTACTATTTTGAATTTGTGTGCCTTTTCCTACGCAACATGTATCTTCTTTCATATCTCTTGTAGTTCCATATCTTTCGTCAACTATGTCCACACGTTTATGCTTTTTGCATATAGCTTGGCACATTGTACTTACATGCTCTTGATGTTTTCTATGTCGGTAGTGACCATATTTTTGCGCTGCTCCCTTTCCTATGGGGGAGTGCTTGGTATTTTTCATTCCTCTAAATCTTTTTTCAAAATCCTTGAATGGCTTCACTCAGTTTGGTAACATGTTCTTCCAGTGGGGCGTCTTCCTCCCTTATCACTTCCGAAATAATGTTGTAGACCCCCTTGACCACCTCTTTGACTCTCTCTTCCTTTTGTGTTGCCTAAACCTGCTCTTGCCTAATATGGTTGTATCGTTCTTGCCACATATCCTTCTCTATGACCATCTTGGTTAGATCCAATGAGGTTGATACTGCACGCGCCTGAAACTCTTTTTTCACACGTGATTATAGCTCATAAAAAATTTATATAGGCAACTGAGAAACCACTAAGTCAATATGACTTAGTGTCTTTGCTTACTCCTTCAATTCTGTTATGGAGAACTCTAAGGCTCTCATCTCTATCTTCATTACACATCTTTCTCTCGATACAATAGAGGTCATCAGTTGCACCTCAAATTTCAGTGTTGTATTCTCTGTTTGCACTTGGTGACTTGTTTGTCTTGTTGCAAGTAGTGTTGTCTCCAAAAATTGTCATAAGGTAGTAATTCATGCTTGCATATCCGCATGAATTTCCTCTTGTTGTATTGTCGCATGATAAAATGCCTCATATGTTGATTCTTTAACCTAGTATGCAATATTATCGAAATCATATTCTATCAAGGCTTGAACGGATGGTTCCCTAATGACTTTTATTTTCTTGTGTTGTGTGCTTGGTTTCCCTGTGTCTGCATATTTGAGCTTATATTCCGTGTGTGGGGCTATCTTTTGTTGTTTTCTACCTGCGCCACTTCCTTTTTCCTTTTCTTCTCCTTCTTCTTTGCTTGATATTTCTTCAGGTTCTAGTTGTTGTGTCTCTAATTTCTCTAGCTTTGTCTCTATGGGTGGGATCTTTCAGTTGGCATCCGAGTCTTCCATAATGTGGGCCATTTCTTCCTCAATTAAACTATACCGTGTGGGAAACCATTCCTTATTCGAGTCCTTCTTGGATTGCACATACATGTGGTAGCGCCCTACCTTAAAGTGCACAACTGGTATGTAGGATTCACCCACTTGTGGTGGTATGAGTAGCATACTCTAAATACTTATTTGAATCACTTCTTGTGTATATAAAAAGAGACATTGTTATCTAACTGTCGCACCTTGTGTGTAGTATGCCATAGGTTTTGATATCTCATGGCTATACATGGCTTATCTTTGACTCCAAAAAACGATGTATCATCTGACTCCCTCCATGTTGATAATGCAATTAGACTTAAGAGCCTTGCATAGTGAAATTCAATCCCTTTGTCTTGCGCTTCTTCACAATAGATCAAGAACTAGTTAAGAAAGAAGGTCACCCATATCATTTGTACACCCTTGACGCACTTCTCAGCTGTCGCGATGACTACCACTGGTACTTGGTCCCTCCTACATTTCCTTAGCAATTTACAAGCTAATGCTTGTATTTCAAACCTCACTGTTGGGTCACATATGCTTGCGACATATAAACCACGTTGTCCTCCAAATGTATGAAACTTTTCTTTCATGCTCTCTGATAGATCCTTCTCATTCTTTTTTTTTTGCAAGTTTCAATGAAGGGTCCTCCCCTTGCGATGATAATCCAATAACACGCACTATTATGTATATATCAATTGATATCATCCTGTCGATTCGTAGGTACCCTCTGTGTACACAACTCAATATAATCTTGACACATGTGTTAATATCTGCACTCCTCCCAAAGTGTGGTATATCAAATAAGTTCAAAATGCCCGCTTTTTGCAACCATGTTACCCATATCTCTTGTTCTATCACAACCATCCTTGTTTCTGCACTTACATACCTCTTTAGATACTTACTTGGCATCAACTCCAGAAATGTCTTCTCATCTGTAATGTCGCGGTCTGCATATTTTAAGATCAGTATCAAACCTAATGTGTCTTCCTATACATAACGCCTTGTGGGATTTTCGGATCCAAAAGATCATACTTAGCGTATTTTGATAAGTTTACTAGATTTGTTGTATCTTTCCTAGGTGGTATGTAATCTCTTGGAAAGGGGGCTGAATTCAGCTCGAACGTTGATGCTTCTAGTGTCTCTACCTATATCGATATTGTTGGTGGCTTGTTGCACAATTTCTTCAGTGTTGAAGTAGATGTTGCTATTGCCTTAGGTGGTGCCATTGTTTTGCAACTCCTCTCTATAACTAATGTCTTCAACTCTGTTCTTATTTATCTTGGCTCCACACTCTTTATGTTCGTTGTTCTCTTTGGAAATACAAATAACAATAACTTTTACCCGTTCGACCCTTGAACTATTTTTATCCACTTGTCAGTTGTTTCTAAACTCAGTCGTGCCTGAATTTTCAATGTAATCCACTTGCCTTAGTTCTTGATTAACTCTATATCTTTGTTGAATTATCCATTAGATTCTCCAACTTGTCTAAATATTCTTTTCGATCTTCATTTATGGCTATGTGACACCACTACTTCGTCGTCATGGTGGCTCTTTATTGTATGTCCCTTCATCGATACTCTTAAATTATTTTCCTGCTTTCTTCATCTACTTCGATCGCATTCCAATCTTCCTTCTTATGAGATCTTCCTTCCTATTGACTTATTCTCTATGACATTAGTTGCCTTAATTGTTTGAACAATAGTTCTATACTTCCTTCCATCCCTCTGTGTCTTATGTTGGACACTCTTTATTTATTTTTCTTCTTTTTATTTATTTTCTTTTCTTTTTATACCTACGCTATAATACACTATGGTACACATTCTATGTAGTTTGAACTAGTGCGCAGAAGAACGACTATCCCTGTATAGTTTCACCCTACTTCTGTTAACCAAACCTTCCATAACTTATCCATCCAACTTCTCCAATTGAACAATGCCTGCTTTTGTAATGAACCTTATCATGTATGGTCCTAACTAATGAATTTGGAGCTTCCTTGGGTGTTGCAGAAAATTGTTGTCATAAAATAACACTAAGTCTCATGTCTGAAATTTATTCTACTTGATATGTTTGTCATGACAAGGTTTATCACGTGCTTTATGTACCTGCTGATGGAAATGTACGAAGAAATTATCTTCTTCTAATTCCATTAATTATGACAATCTATTTTCCACTGTGCTAAAATCTATAATATCTGCCATCACTACAATGTGCATACTTGGTATAATAAACCCCATCAACATAACAACTTCGTGTACATATGTCAACCTTAATTGATTCTATCATGTTAGATTCTTCCCTATAGTCCTATATGCCCATAACATTGTTTGAATCTTTAAGTCCCAACCATCCCGACTTACGTTGAAAACCTTTATCAGTGCATGTTCCAAAATCTTATTGAAAGCTTCTACTATGCCATTTTCATGGGAATGGTATGGTGTACTCTTCTGATGGTGAATTTGAAATTCCTCTATTAATGCTGCAATATTCCTATTCAAAAAGTATGGTCCCTAGTCACTCATCATTACTCTTGGGAATCCAAACCTTATGACTACATTTTCGAATACAAATCGTGTATCTGTCTTCGCGTTACAATCTCTAATTGGTTTTGCCTCGACCCGTCTGGTTAAATAGTCTATCGCAGTGATAATATAACTCGATATCGATCTCTTAGCTGGTGGATTAATTATTCCAACAAATTTCTCTGACCATTTTTCAAATGCTTGCAATGACACTTGTGGAACCAAGGGCATTTCATCTCTCCTAGAAGGTTTCCCAAGTCTTTGACATACATCACAACTCTGGCAGAATTCTCTAGTATCTTTAAGGAGGGTAGTCCACCATAATTCCATGACAAAAATATTTTGAGTTGTTTCCTTTCTTGCATAGTTCCCTCCTGAAACCCCTTCATGTTATTCTGACAGTACCATTTTTCTTTCATGTTCCAACATGCAACGTCGTAGAATGTCATTTGCGCCTAACTAGTATACATTTCTTGTTATCAGCTGGTATTATGTTGCCTTTACTACAAGTTTCTTCTTTTGTGCCACTGTGAAGTCTGATGGGGCTACTCATGTGCTAAAAAAATGAACTATTTATGGAAATAGTCATGCACCATATGAATTGAAAATAAGTGTGTATCTGGAAAAATGTCATCCAGGTTCCCCACATCTCCTCTTGACAGTATGTGCGACAAATTATCTGGTCCTAAGTTAAAATTCATGGTTTCATGATCACCTCGAAGTCATATTCTTGGAACAATAGTAGCCACCTTCATATTCATCCCCCCATCATTGGATTTTTCACTAGGTATCTCAGCGCATAGTGGTCAGTATACATATTGAAGTGAGATCCAAGTAGGTAGTGTATGAACTTATGAAAGGCATATACCATCGCCAAACCTTCTGATTATGTCGTAGTATAGTTTTTCTCTATAGAATATAACTTCCTACTAGTGAATGCAATTAGATGATCTATGTCTCCTTCACCCAGTTGTGTCAACACCACTCCCAATGCTATCGACAATTCATCCACATGTACATGAAATTCTTTGCTCCAGTTAGGAAAACCTAGAATTGGCATGGTGACCATCCTTTGTTTCAGTGTATCCAGACTCTTCTGAAATTCATAATTTCACTGATACTTCACTTCTTTGTTAAGTAACTTATCCATATGGTTTGTGATCTGTGCATATCCTTTGATAAATTTTTCATAATATCCTGTATGAACCCAATGTGGACTTAAATTGTCGTACTGAATTCGGTGGTGGAAAATCAACAATCACGACTATCTTTGCAAGGTCCATTATTAATCCTTGTTTACACACCACATGGCCCAACAAAATTCTAAAAGGCGTGCAAAAAATGCATTTCTTCAAATTCAATGAGATCTAGTATTGCCTACACTTATACAACATTAAGCGCAAAAGTTCAACATGATCCTTCAATAGAAAAAATATTGTCCAATCATTTAGATACACTTCTAAAAACTTATGAATAAACTCTTTGAAGGTTGCAACAACTACTCTGGAAAATATCATTGGTGCATTCTTCAACCCAAACGACATAATTGTGTATTGATAACAACCCCATTTTGTCGCAAAGGTCAGATTATATCGATCTTCTTGTGAAATCCTTATTTGGAGGTATCCTAAGAAGCCATCTATAAAAGAATAAGATTCTTGACCCCATAAATTCTCTAATACTTCATTGGTAAAAGGAGTAGGAAAAGGGTCGTGTAAACATGCATCGTTCAAATTTCTTAGATCTACACATATCACGATTCCTCCTATATTCTTGTCTTGAACCACCATAGGGATGATCCACTCTGATTCTTCAACAGGTTCTATAATTCTTGCCTCTAACATTCTTTCTATGTCTTCTTTTACCTTCTCTTCATATTTTGGGTTCATTCTATAGGGTGTCTGTCACGCAGGTTTAACATTTGGATTTAATGGCATCCTCATTTCCCCTAATTCTCCAGTGATTCCTTTCATCTCTGAGAACGTCATTGGAAACAGATCTTGATACTCTCATAATAAGTCAAAAATCTTCTCAATTGTTTCCTCGCTCAAGTAGTCTCCTATGTGCACAAAATTAGTTTTTTCTTTTGTTCCAATGTTCACTTTCCACATTCTTAGGGGCTTTGTGTAGATAGTTGACTCAAGATCTAGTCCCTCTACTGTGTGCTCCCCTTTAGTCTCTGATATATGCAACTTCCATGGATTTTCTTCATCTTGGACTTCTTTTGTGACATTATAACAGTGCATGACCTCTTCAACTGTTGCAGTGGCTCTAGGCGCACTATACAAAAGAATTGATCCCAGAAGTCTTCTGATGAAAAAATATTAGTTTTGAGAACCTGGAAAGATGAATTATTCAAAGGATTGTTACTTTAAAAACTGAATGTTACCTTGAAGTTCCAGGTTAATTCTTCCCAATCTCATGTCCCTCTGAATACTTCTAGTTCTATGTACCGATTCTTGGGAATTGTGTCCAAAGTATGCACAAATAAGTAATTCCATTCTTTTCTTGGTACCTATCTCCATTGCTCAATACACTTTGTAACATGATTTGTTGGAAAAATTAATCCACTATACTTTGGCATGGTACTTTCATTCTCTGTCCCAAATCTGACTTGTAGTAACCTTTTGCAGTGTTGCCAATATTTTATACCATTTTTGTATGCATCCCACCATCTTCTTGAAGTCACTCTCAGTGTGACATTGTAACACACCCACTATCGTAATTTAAAAATTTTGGGTTAATCTCCCACAAATGAGAAATCTCCAGGAACCTGCATTAGCGAAATGCCAATCCTTGGTTCAATATCGGGATTCGGGGTTTCTAGTGTCAAGATTCATTCATTCCCCCCCAAGACTCGCGATCCTCCGAATTCCGACGCGCTCCCTACGCATTAGCTCTCTTGGATCAGCTCCCGGTCCATAGGACCTACTACCATATGTCCACATCTCTATAGCTACCCATCGGGGTTTCGGGGTTTATGATGTCGCGAGGCACAGGCCTTCGCAAATTCCGATCCTTCAATCCCCGATGTCACTTGGCGTTGACTCACAGCCAAGCTTGACCTTCCGGCATTTGTCCCTTGTTCTGGCGCCTATGGCCCACACTCCCTATGATGACATGGAGTGACACCCGTCCTCCACTGGAGTGCTATGACTGTGGGACCGTCACGCTTCGGGATTTCGTGACTCCTCCTGTCGTGAGTTCCTTGTCATCGAGAATCCCGAAATGTCGAACCCCGATCTCTTCAGGATCCTCGGACACGCGTCCCTCAGGTTAACGGTTATGATCGTGTCAGGAAATCGCGGATCGCAATTCCTGTATGCAAGAGTTTCTTGCTTTTGGAAAACCCAATGTTCCAAATGCCGACTCGCCCAGATCTCCTGCCACGCGTCCTACCAAGATCAACGGTTGAGATCCCTTCCTTGGGATTTCGCGACTTATCCTATCCTGTGTCTCTTGTCCTCGGAAATTCTGATTTCCCAATGTGTCAAATGTCGATGGTGCTTGATCTCTAACACCTGTCCCTCTGATGGACGGTCCAGATCTTACCATTGTTTCGAGACTTGAGTGGCCCCGATGCCTGGTACCCCGGATCTCCGAGACGGACGATCTCGTGACACGTGTCCCTCTCCAACCGGATGGCTTAGATTTTCTCTCGGGATTTCGAGACTTTCGAAGTCCTGATTCTCTTGCTCTCAGGATCTCCGATTCCCCGATTCCCGACTCTTCGGGATCTCTTGCCACGTGTCCTCGCTGATGGACGATGTCGATCCCATCGGGAAATCGCGAATCGCGATTTCCTGTTGCGAGCGTTCCATGTCCTTGGAAACTCCGATACGCTGATTCCCGATATGTCGAACTCCGATAGCGCCTTAATCTCCGACACCTGTCCCTCAGATGGACGACTTAGATCCTATCGGTAAATCACGGATCGCGATTCCGGATGGCAAGAGTTCTAGGTATTCGAAGACCCCGATATGCCAAACTCCGACTCCCCGGGATCCTCTGCCACATGTCCCTGCTGTTGGACGGCTCAGATCCTATCGGGAAATCACGTATCGCCATTTCAATATGTAACGGTTCTATACTCCCCAAATCTCCGATGGTAAAAATCCCGACACCTCCCAAACGCTGACACGTGTCCTGCCGAAATCAATGGCTAGGATTCGTTCTCGAGATTTCGAGGTCCACAAGGTCTCGATTCTCAGACTCAGCAAAACCCCGGTGACCCTGTTGTCCCGATGACTTCTCCGGGATGTTGACACGTGTCCTTCCAAGATTAACGGCTAGGATTCTTCTTCTGCACACTAGAGTTTAACTACGGCGCATCTCCTCGAGATCTGACAGTTGTCGGGGCTATGATCTAAGATCTGATGGTTCAGGTCATTTCCTCGCATGCCTACCCCTGCGCTTAACCCCTGCGCAGCTTCTCCAGATCCAATGGCTGACGGGTAATTGGACCGAGACCTAACGGTCCAGATTCGTTCTTTTGGGTCTTGGAGTTCACGATCCCAATTTCTCGTTGCTCACGATGATAGAGGGCAAAGGGGCAAGGTATGTAACACCTGTGTTACTTTTTTCAATCTAATGGTCGTGGATGACTATGGACCCTCTAACGAGATCTCATCCGTCGACTTATTTATCGCACGACACTACTATCTTGGAACCTCAATAGGATCATTCCTCCTCGTACAGGGTTAATAAGGCCTATGCGTTCGAATCCTTATTCTGGGTTCTGGGTGAACCTTTCCGAGGAGGGAATATCTGTGAAGAGATCCTTACTGGGTCATTCCCGGGAGCAGATAAAGGAAGACAACTTCCCGAGGACGGCTGGACATGGTTAACTTCATTTTATCGACGTAATCCGTGCATGGTATCCTTTGTGATAAGCATATATCAACCTATTCGTATCAAACATTACGCGGACACTCGCATGCCGCAAATCCTTCACAATTTCACAAGTTCTATGAGCTAACATCTACTCCATATTCACAATTTCTACTGAGACATTCTTACACAGGAAACATTCACAATTTCACAAGTTCTATGCACATATGTGAAAACATATTAATTTCAAATGCAATGTAAGTAAATCACTTATCAGAATAACTTCAGCAATGGAAGCAACTGTTGAGAGGGGTGCTCGTTTCCACCCAACCGTAGGCGTAGTGACTCCTAATGGATTTACCACTAGCCACCCCCGAGCTGAGACCACGATGTCCTGAGACCTGCGTCTCTCTGTCTGCCAGTGCCCAGGAGCGAAGGTTGCAATCCTCCCTCTCTGCGATCACTCACTCTGCGTAAAAATTTCCAGAGTTCCCCTCGCGTCTGCCCTCTTCCATCACTTCTGCCATACGCCTTATCCTCTCGCGAGGTTGCGTGTGGCACGATTACCCTCGCGCTGGTCAGTCATGATGGCTCTACGGATAGGCGGTTCACCTCCCCATCCCTCATCAATCCATCAACCTACCAGCCTGCAAGGCATTTATTTTAGGGCTAGCGAGTCGCTTTTGGTTCTACGGGCCAGTGGAGTCCAAATACGGTATTCCATTCTTGGTAGAAGTTAACGCCCCTTTTTCAAGGTGCCCTCCACCACCATCGTGGTATCTTTTCCGCACATCCCCTCTCAGCAGTTCTGCAATAAATTCAATAATATTCAATCTATCATTTACATCACATATTCATACTTATGAGTTTTGCCATAGTCCTTGGCCAGTTCAGTTTTATTTACAATCTGGGGGAAATTGGGTGTTACAGACATCTAAGGCCAAGATTCTATGTTGATCTAGAATCTGCATTTCAAACTCATTGATAAAATATTCTATAGGTGTTAGTCCAAAATACCATGGAGGTTCAACTATTTCGGTCCCAATCCATCTCAATGAACATGTAGTTTGAGCACACTTCCTTGTCGAAACTTCATGCAGTATTTGTTTCCAGTTCTCCAGAGAATCTTCTGAGTTTGATGCACATGATATAATACTCCTCTAACTGAGTACGCATTCAGTTGTAGGATTCACATAATCATCCATCTGTGTAGTCATATTGTACATATTATCAATCTCTTTTCTCTTCGTTGGTTCTACATACCTTTGTTCTTTTGTGGGGTATAACAATGCAATGACCTTCAAGTATTCTACCTAGAATACCATTTTCCTATTCTTCAGGTCAATGATCATATGATTATCGAATGCCCAATCAAATTATAACAATGCCATATACGATGTACTTCCATCTACTATTTCGATCACTTTGAAGTCTGCTACACTGTGCACTCCATCAATATTGACATTCACTCATGTTAACCTTCTGACTGGGATGACATTATGTTGGTTCACTAGTCTCATCTGGATCGATGACCAAATCAGCTTTGGTTGGCCCATCATCTCCCAAGTCTATCTCGGTATAACATTTACATAAGATCCTCAATCCATAATTATATTTTCCATTTTGTACGGTCCTATATTCTCACTAAGACAAAACTCCCTACTTGTTCGCTTCTTACTGTGCACCTGGTTCACTGCTATTGGTACTACAAGTCACTCTTTTACTTGGGCACAATGGTCAATCATTCCAAATAGATTATTCAAATCATATTCATCCTTCATTAAATCTAAGCAACTTCTTAAAAATCTCTTCAAATTACTTACCTTATCAGTTTGCTTCTTTATATGGTCATAGACTATAGGCATATCAAATAATAGTAGTCTATCATACAACAGTGGTGAAGACAAAGTTGATGCTATCCAATCTACTCCCATCAACTCTTTTCTTTCGAGTTGGTAAGTCTCTTTCTCTTTTCTTGGATCAAACAATGGTAATGGATCTGCTTCTTTCCTTACCCACTGGTGAATATTATTCCCTTGATCTATCATGTCCACTCTAGTTCTCATTCCTCTGCAAGTAACTGTTGCTATCTTAGGTTTTTGATCGTGTGCTTCGACCGCTATCATCTCTATGTTATGGTTCTAGTTTTGGTTCCCTCTTTCCTTCCATTTCATTATTAGTTGAGTACAATCCTCCGTTGCATGGTCCAAATCTCTATAGTACGTGCATGTTGTGCAAGGATTCAAGTAGTCTCATGCTAAATGTCCGGGTTGATTGAAATTATAGAAAATGATTGGTCCTCTTCCTCCTCTACCAGATCCTCTGCGTCCTCAACCTCTGTCTTCTGCAACATTTTCTTCTTGGATTCTATAAGAATATGTAGTGCACTCCCTCGTTAAGTCTAATGCACAACAATCCTTCTCATCATGTCCTACAGACTTGCAAAAATTATAGAACAAATTTTCTGGTGTACTTTGGTGATTTTGCAATAATGTACAAGCAGTCAGATGATGTCACCATGTCTAGAATATTTCACAACATCCCACTCCTCCTTCTAATGGGTTTGGTGCCCCTTTAGCCATATATTGCATAAATGTTGGGCATTCGTCCTTACGATGGCCTTCTGTATTACATGTAATACAACAAACTTGTTCACACTTTTCCTTTTCTTTCGTTATTTCTGAAAACTGAATCCTTAGAGAAACCAATTGTGATTGAAACCATGCCATTCATGTGTTATCTCCTACATGATATGCTTCTAACTTCATCGCAATTTATAATGCTTTCAACTGCGATGTGACCTTCTAATGTGTTAGAGGACAATGAATGTGCAGGGACAGACTTTCAATAAACGATTCTCTATGTTGTTCATCAGCAATATGGAATGTTAATCGACCCATCACATATTTAATCCTATGATCATAATCCCAACATGTCTCATTCTGTATTTTCTTAAGTTCTTTCATCTTTAAGATATACTGCAGTTCAAATTTCGGCTTCTGAAATTCCTTTAATAAATCTTATCCAATTTCTTCCAATGTCCTTGATTTTCCTACTGGTGTATTAGTTTAATACTTCATGTACCATAACAGTGCGTGACCCCTAAACATTGTTTCTAACTGTGCAACCTTCTTTGCCTCATCCTAGACATTCTTCGCAATCCATATCGTCTCACGTACAAAAATATGTTTCTATGGGTATTCCGACCCTACTCCCTGGAATTCAGGCATTATTAATGTATTATCTACTCCTTCCATTGTATTATGTGTAGCACTTACCTTCGGTGATGTTGAATGACTTTGTTTCATTGCAGTACTTCCATTATTCTGACTAATGTTCTGACTTCCTCCATTAACTACAATTTCTCTTGACAAAGTTTTTATTTATGCTTCTGGTCTTGGTGACACACATGGGATCATGGGTTCGACACATATTCCAATCTAAGATGGAGTTCCTTCTTCTATTGAACTGCACTAAGGATCCTTTTCTTTCTCTTTTCTTTCTTTGTATGGTGTGATATGAAGCACTACATTAGGGTATCTTTTCTGAAACACTATGTGCTTCTCTTCTCTCTCATCTATAGTCTCCTTCTTACTATACCTAAGCCTTTTCCCACAATGCAATACTCCAATATATATGTCTGAGTCATTATCTTCCTCTCTCATCATTCTCATTCCATCCATTCCTCATTCATAATTTTCATCTCTTTCCACTCTCACACCATCCTCTCGTCATTCCCCAGTCCCCCTATATGTGTGAAGGCACCTAGCAATCAGATTCCATCTTCATAAAATGATTTATGTACAACATATTTATTCAGGTAGATAGTGTGTTCAAAAATCTTCTACACTGACCCTTGAATAATTCCCTCTCTGTGACACTGTAAGACTAGGTACAATTTATTACAAAATCTGTAACGAAACCCCTCAGTATACTATTCAACCAAAATGAACTGTGCAAGAAAGTTTATTGCTTATTTTATTCAACTGTCTATTGAATTCAGGAGTCCAGTTTCTCAAAGCCTCGGCTTGGTATCTTCCAACAGTCTCCACTAGCCTTTCTAACCATTCAGTCAAAATTATCGGAAACTCACCAAAGAAAATTTCATGAAGGTCCGTAAACACATACCTTTGCAACCATTGTTCATCATTGAGTCATGGGTTCCTATTCTGTTCTCTGGAGAAACCTCATTCCTTCCTTCTTAACCATTCGGTGATCTCATCCTTATTCAGCCTCTAAAACATTCTCCTCAATTACATCTCTCAGTCCTGAAAACAAAACCATTTGTTGGTGCGCAGTGGGAAGACCCGAGGTTAATCATTAATAAACCAACAAAACCCTTAGACATCGAACCTTTCAGCATCACCTGCAAGCAAGTGAAGTCTCACCCAAGGCATTTAGAGGGGTCGCAGGAACCAAGGTTCTGCAATGATGAGGGGAATTGAGGAATTCAACATAATCCTACTATGCATTATCCATTCATCTACTATGTGCTTAACGTATGTTACTTAACCCTTAATTATCATTCAATATACCATGTACACGACATTACTCCACTTAACATTCTTTCATTCATCACCAACTTAAGTGTGTGGAATCGTAACAACATGCATCAATGACATATTCAAAATACACAGTAACACTAAACATCATAAACATAACACACAAACACATCAAGACACAAGGTTTTAACGTGGTTCAATCCAAATTGGGCTACGTCCTCAATGACTAGCTTCTTATTTTATTCATTGAAATCTCCTTACAGTTGCACACTGCACTTACAATAAGATGTATCATATAACATTACCAAAACCTACCTCAATCATTCTACTACAATGCGAGCCTAACCCCCGAAACCCTCAGTCATAACTCAAAACACACTCGCTCCAAAAATCATTACCAAAAATCAACTCGCCTTACTTCACACATTTCACCTCAAAAGTACCACTTCTACCCAAAAACCTATTACAATTTATAACTTTACAATAGGGCTAAGCCCGTTAGAAAATGGTTACAAAGTGGACAAAATGTCCCCAAAATCCTAACTACTTTCCACCTTCTACATCCTAACTCATGAACATGCTCCAGCTGCTTTCCATGCACGCTACTCCTTAGCCAAAATTTCACGCAATCCATTCCAGTGAAATTCCCAATACTTCTCCAAAATAGCCTACTCCAACACCACCTAATGAAGTGTGCCCCTTCTCTTCTCAATAGTACTTTGGTTGCCCCACTTACCTTATGGGGGCATCAACAATAGGTCAGACATGAATTCTTAGAGACCTATAGTTTCAAATTTGCACCTTGGGAAAACTATTCCCAATAGTTCTGATGCAGGAGCATCGCTCACTCATCAAGCGAGCCAGGACATTGAGAGGAAACAGTTGGACAGCGCTAGCATGCATTTTGAAATATTTTGGAAGTATTGCGTCGTCCTTTAAATGAAGTCATTTATAAAGAAGCACACTTGTATTGTAAAGGGGACATTGAGCCTTTAAGCTCTCATCCTTAGTAGATAGGAGGCATTTATTAGATTTAATGCAGGTAGATAGATGTTTAAGTCTAGATAAGATAGTTTCAGTTTTCGGGAGGGAAAACGGATATAGACACCCTCACTTTCACATTGTAACATTATTCAGGATTATTCAGATTCAATCATTCAGGAGAAAGAAGAGAGGGAGCAAATAGAGAATTTGTGAAGAACACCCATGTACAGATGTTCTTGAATTAACAGAAGAGGGTATTTAGTTCAATTTCATGACTGGTGTTGTTTCTCTGTGTATGTTGGTTATGTGCTCATGAATGTTTGTTTTCTGTCATGCATTTTCTTTGATATGCGGTGTATGTGATTTCATAGTTGGATTGAAATCTGTGAGAGTAAGAAATTAGTTTCAATTGTTTCTCTATATTGGACCAGAGAATTCCTGCAAAGGGTGCAGTTGAATTTGTCCGCAAGGAGTGCGTGACTACAGGGTTCAATCAGAGGAAACTTTTGTTCTCATTCATCTTAGGAGGGCAGATTTGGCACCAAATCCGTGCAAGGTGTGCGTAGGCTAGACAAATCCTCGGAGTTGCGATTCTGAGTAAAGAGAATTAATATTTCTGCCGCAAGTTAGTGCGCATAGTCAAGAATATCAACACTTAGAGGGTGTGGAGAGCTCGATGCAAGGAGTGCATGTTGGAAATTTCTCATAAGGACTTGTGAAGTCAAGAACAAGCTCAGGAGGAGTAGGCCTATAGGTTTGTTGAAGGATAAGCACAGGCGTTTCCGTGAGAGGCCGAGAGAAGCACACTGGTTGGCAGGCAGGTAGCAAGTCTTCACGAAGGAAGCGCTTGATACATCTCGCAAGAAATATCAATGGAGAGATGGACGGTTGAAATCTCCGGAAGAGATTCCACGAAAGTCCGAGATCCGTAGATCTTGCAAAGGTGCCAAGAGTTTATGACGTGAACCATTCACAGGTTCGAAGAGCAGGAGGAAGGAGAGTCGTCGATCTTGAGTCACAGGGATCGTCTGATCCACACGTGACATCGCATATCGGGAATTCGTGAGGAGAAGTCTCAAGTTAGCACATCAAGTATTGCGATATCGCGAGGAGTGAGATTCCGATAGACTCGGAGCCGTCAATTACGTGAGACACGTGTCAAAATATCCCATAGAGTCGGGGATCAGAGAATCGGGGTTCTCAAAGTCAGAGAACACTTGCATGTTGGATCTGCGATTTGCGATATCCCGACGGTGACATGGCAGTGTGGGACCGCAGGTGCAGGTGGAGTACAGGCGGCATCATATTGGGGATCGTGGAATGACAAGTCTCGAGTCCATCGATATCTGGATTCGCGATTCCACGAACTCCGAAGTCCCGACAGAAGGATAGAAGGTGGAGGGGTCCAGCCCACACGTGTATCGGGAAAATCGTCCCATCAGGGTTCGGAGTTTGGGAATTCAATTTGGTGGCATCGCGAGTAGCGATTCCCCGATAGAGAAAAGTTCTGATAGCGGAGGGGGAGTCAACATTGACTCGCATCGAACTTTGGAGAATCGTGAAGTGAAAACCATGCGACCGGAGAATTTGTGAATTTGTTAATTCTGATTTCCCGATTTTAAGGGGTAAGATCACACAGAGCGTCATGTGGGTGACAAAGTCCCTGAAAAGGGGTTGGAAGAGAATTCTAACTCTTTGGGCTTAAGGAGTAGAAGGTCCTAGTGAGCGCGGACGCGAGCTGAGGTGGTGCGTCCTGTGTTTGCGTCAAGTGGTATCGGAGCCAGAACGTCTTTGCTTTCTAAAGTAGAGAAGAGAAATCCAGCATGCCGCCCAGAAGGGAGAGACAGTCACCCGACCCAGAGGACAGGGAGGTGAGAAGAAGAGGCAGGCCGGCAGGGAATCCAGAAATGGAGCGACAGATGAGAGATCTCCGAGCAAGGCTCGAGGAGATGGAGACAATGCAGAGACGCGGAGTTGGTGCAGGGAATCTTAGCGACTCTGAAGTGGAAGAAGAAGCTGGACATGAAGAATAAGTCACAGCAGAGGATGCATCAACTGAGCGATTGATTAAAGCCATTGCCAGAATGAGTTCAAAGACCAAAATGGATATTCCAGCTTATGAAGGAAGCCTGGATGTAGAAAAGTTGCTGGACTGGATCCGAGCTCTTGACACCTACTTCGATTATGAAGATATCAAAGAGGATAAAAAAATAAGGCATGCTGTCACTAAGTTGAAAGGACATGTAGCATTATGGTGGGACGAGCTACAAGCAGATAGACGTTCCAAAGGTAAACCAAAGATCAAAAGTTGGGATAGAATGATCGCGAAGATGAAAGCAAAGTTCATCCCAAGGGATTACTAGATCACACTGTTCAGGCGAATGCAGAACCTGAGACAGAAGTTGATGATGGTGAAAGAGTACACCGAGGAGTTTTACAAGCTCAATATCAGAGCAGGTCATCGCGAGAGCGATGATGAGAAGGTTTCTAGATACCTAAATGGTCTGAGATACGACATTCAGGATGAATTAAGCATGGCAACTATTAGAACGGTTGAGGATGCTTATCAGATGGCTCTGAAAGCCGAGGAGAAGCTGAGCCGTAAGCAAGGACAGCGAGGGCGAGGCAGAATTCACCCCAGAGGCAAGGCAGTTGCCCAAGACAGAACTCAGAAGCCCAAGGAGGAATGGAAGAAACCTCAGGGTAAAATTGAAAGGGGTGGAACCTCACAGTGAGGACAGCCAAATGATCAGTGAGGAGATTATGCTGATACAAACACTCTTCCTTGAACTAGAGGTCGAGGTAGAGGAAGAGGAGGAGTTACCACATGTTTTACGTGTGGAAAGAATGGGCACAAGTCCTTCAAGTGTCCAGAGAAGAAGAAAGATGCAGGAGAAGCTCACATCACTGAGGCATAGAGGCGTGATGTTGAGAACGAAGATGCAGACAGCGGAAGATCGTTGGGAATGCATAAAGTCATTTTAACACCTGAGAAGGAGGTGGAGGACACAGCTCAAAGAAGCAAATTGTTCAGGACAGCTTGCACAACTAGGGCCAAGAAATGCAAGGTCATTGTGGACAGCGGAAGCATCGATAATCTCGTTTCAACCGAGATGGTGGAAAAGTTGGAGCTGGAGACAATTGATCACCCAAGTCCATATAAAGTCTCGTGGATACAGAAGGGACATCAGGTGAGTGTTACGAAACAGTGCTTGGTTGAATTCAAAATAGGGAGTTATAATGATAAGATTTTAAGTGATGTTATTCCCATGGATGTATGTCATTTATTGTTGGGTAGACCATGGAAATATGATCGGAATGTAGTTCATGATGGGAGAATGAACACATATACG
Organism: Picea engelmannii; assembly: GCA_009831015.1. Taxonomy (NCBI): domain Eukaryota; kingdom Viridiplantae; phylum Streptophyta; class Pinopsida; order Pinales; family Pinaceae; genus Picea; species Picea engelmannii. The sequence continues at coordinate 36,331 of ML807434.1, forward strand.
TTGGAAAAAAATGGGAGAACACATAGGTTGCTTCTGATAAAGGATAAGGAGGTGAAATCGGAAGTAAGCAACACCATACTTCTCATGAGTGGGAAGGATCTTCTTACAGAGGTTGAGAAGAATGAAGATCCACAATTCTTTGTGGTCAGGAAGACGAGAATTGTCCTGACTAGCACAAGAGTGGATGATTTACCAGTCAAGATTCAGGAACTGCTGGGAGAGTTCACTGATATCAACGTGGACGAATTACCTCGTTCGTTGCCACCGATGAGGAGTGTGATTCATCACATCGATCTCATACTAGGGAGAAGTTTTCCAAACAAGGCTGCGTACAGATTGACGCCAGAGGAAAATGAGGAGGTCAAGAAGCAGGTCTAGGATTTATTGGACAAAGGACTGGTCAGGGAAAGCTTGAGTCCATGTGCCATTCCAACGGTGCTTAGTCCGAAGAAGGATGGAGGTTGGAGAATGTGCACAGACTCCAAAGAAATCAACAAAATTACCATCAGGTACAGATTTCCACTGCCGAGAATGAATGATCTGATGGATTGCCTGAGCGGGGAAAATTATTTTTCAAAAATTGATCTGAAAAGCGGATATCACCAGATTCGCATGAGGGAAGGTGATGAATGGAAGACAGCATTCAAGACAAATGAAGGTTTATACGAATGGTTGGTCATGTCATTTGGCTTGACAAATGCGCGGAGCATGTTCATGAGGCTGATGAATGAATTCCTAAAGGAATTCATCGGAAAGTTTGTAGTCATATATCTGGATGATATATTGATCTACAGTAAGATGAAGACTGAGCATTTGAAACATTTGGGCATTGTGATGAGGAAGCTACAGTGAGAGAAGTTGTTGATCAATATGAAGGAGTCTTCATTTATGCAGACAGAGCTCATTTATTTGGGTTTTGTTATCTCAGCGAATGAGTTAAAGATGGATCCAGAAAAATTGGAAGTGATCAAAAACTGGCCATCACCGAGAAATGTTTTCGAGGTGAGGAGTTTCCATGGACTGGCTAGTTTCTACAGAAAATTCATTAGGAACTTCAGTGGAATTAGCGCATCGATGATGGACATAGTGAAGAAGCGACATAAGTCTTTTCATTGGACAGCAGAGGCTGAGAAAAGCTTCAATCTGTTGAAAAGGAAGATCACAGAGCAACCAATTCTGGTGTTGCCTGATTTTCAAAAGACATTTCAGGTGAAATGTGATGCCAGCGGATATGCTATAGGAGCGGTCTTAAGTCAGGAGGACAGGCCAGTTGCATATTTCAGCGAGAAGATGGATGAAGAAAAGCTGAAATACTCCACGTACGATAAGGAGTTTTATGCCATCATACAGGCATTAAAGAAGTGGAGGCATTATCTGATCCCAAAAGAATTTGTATTGTACAGTGACAATCATGCATTGCAGTTTGTGAGTCAACAGGATAAGTTGAACCAGAAGCATGCAAAATGGTTAGAGTACATGCATAATTTCATGTTCATGATTAAACACATTTCAGGAACTGCTAACAAAGTGGCTAATGCTTTGAAAAGAAAATGTTTGTTGTTGCAGGAGTTCTGAGTCAAGACATTGGGTTTTGAGAATCTGAAGGACATGTACACCGGAGATGCAGACTTCGGGGAAGCATATGAAGCAGTTGAGAATCTTGTTCTTAGAGATCGGAGCCCATGGATAGATTTCATGATTCAGGAGGGATTGTTGTTCAAAGGCAACCAGTTATGCATTCCGAATTGCTCCATGAGGGAGAACCTCCTAAAGGAGAAACATAGTGGTGGATTAGCAGGACACTTTGGTCACGATAAGACATTCGCAAAACTGATCGAATCGTATTTTTGGCCGGGCATGCGAGAAGATGTCAAAAGTTTTGTTGGCAGGTGTCGAATTTGTCAACATTCAAAGGGCCGAAATAAGAACGCGGGTTTTTATCAGCCATTGCCTATACCCGAGAGGCCATGGGAAGCGATAAGCATGGATTTTGTATTGGGTTTGCCAAGGACACAGAGAGGGGTTGATTCCATCTTTGTGGTGGTGGAAAGGTTTTCAAAGATGGCACATTTTATTCCGTGTCAGAAGACCCGCGATGCAATGCACATCGTAAACTTGTTTTTCAGAGAGGTTGTTAGACTCCATGGATTACCGAGAAGCATCATCTCGGACAGGGATACCAAGTTCATAGGGAATTTTTGGAGGACGCTATGGAAGAAGCTCAGAACTAACTTGGCATTTAGTTTGGCTTACCATCCACAGACAGACAGACAGACCGAGGTGGTCAACGGAAGTCTTGGAGACTTGCTGAGGAGCTTGGTGACAGAACACCATAGCAGCTGGGACAACATATTGCCACAGGCAGAGTTTGCATACAACGATTCTGTGAATCGGAGTACAGGAAAAAGCCCATTTCAAATTGTGTATGGAACACAACTGAGGGGAATTTCTGAACTTAGGGAGTCAAAACAGACTGTGACTAGCAGTGCGAACGCAGAAGAAATTGTTGAAGCAATAAAGGAACTTCACGGCAAGGTGACGCAGCGGCTGATAGACTCAAATCAGGAGTACAAGCGCATAGCAGATCAGAATTGGAGACAACTTCAGTTCGAAGTTGGGGATCTTGTTCTAGCACACTTGAGAAAGGAAAGGTTCCCAAGGGGAACATATATTAAATTAAAAATGAAGAAAATCGGACCTTGCAGAGTCCTAAAGAAATTTGGGGAGAATGCATACGAGGTTGAGTTACCAGATGGCACTGGGATATCTCTTATATTTAATGTTTTGGATTTATACTCATACAAGGCTAGAGAAATAAAATTTGGAACTGAAGAGCTAGTGATCTAGTGGCAGAAGCAATTACCAGTCGCAGAGAAGCCACAGATGGAGTGAATACTAGACAAGTGAGTGGGAAAGAAGACCAGGCAAAAACAGTACTTCGAGTACCTGGTGAAGTGGAAGAATCACCCAGAGGAGGATGCTAGCTGGGAAAACGAAGCAGTGATACAGAAGCATGGACAGACCGTGCAGGAGCTCATGGGCAGGAGCCCATGAAAATTCTCAAGCCGAGGAGTATGATGCAGGAGCATCGCTCACTCATCAAGCGAGCCAGCACATTGAGAGGAAACAGCTGGACAGCGCCAGCATGCATTTTGAAATATTTTGGAAGTATTGCGTCGTCCTTTAAATGAAGTCATTTATAAAGAAGCGCACTTGTATTGTAAAGGGGACCTTGAGCCTTTAAGCTCTTGTCCTTAGTATATAGGAGGCATTTATTAGATTTAATGCAGGTAGATAGATGTTTAAGTCTAGATAAGACAGTTTCAGTTTTCGAGAGGGAAAACGGATATAGACACCCTCACTTGTACATTGTAACATTATTCAGGATTATTCAGATTCAAGCATTTAGGAGCAAGAAGAGAGGGAGAAAGCAGAGAATTTGTGAAGAACACCCATGTAAATATGTTCTTGAATTAATAGAAGAGGGTCTTTAGTTCAATTTCATGATTGGTGTCGTTTCTTTGTGTATGTTGGTTATGTGCTCATGAATGTTTGTTTTTTTTCATGCATTTGCTTTGATATGTGGTGTATGTGATTTCATAGTTGGATTGAAATCTGTGAGAGTAAGAAATTAGTTTCAATTGTTTCTCTATATTGGACCAGAGAATTCCTGCAAAGGGTGCAGTTGAATTTGTCCGCAAGGAGTGCGTGACTGCAGGGTTCAATCAGAGGAAACTTTTGTTCTCATTCATCTTAGGAGGGCATATTTGGCACAAAAGCCGTGCAAGGTGTGCACAGGCTAGACAAAGCCTCGGAGTTGCGATTCTAAGTAAATAGAATTAAGATTTCTGCCGCAGGTTAGTGCGCAGAGTCAAGAATCTCAACACTTAGCGGGTGTGGAGAGTTCGATGCAAGGAGTGCATGTTGGAAAGTTCTCATAAGGACTTGTGAAGTTGAGAACAAGCTCAGGAGGAGTAGGCCTATAGGTTTGTTGAAGGATAAGCGCAGGCATTTTCGTGAAAGGCCAAGAGAAGCACACTGGTTGGCAGGCAGGTAGAAAGTCTTCACGAAGGAACCACTTGATACATCTCGCAAGAAATATCAATGGAGAGATGGACGGTTGAAATCTCCGGAAGATATTCCACGAAAGTCCGAGAGCCGTAGATCTTGCAAAGGTTCCAGGAGTTTATGACGTGAACCATTCACAGGTTCGAAGTGCAGGAGGAAGGAGAGTCGTCGATCTTGAGTCACAGGGATCGTCTGATCCACACGTGACATCGCATATCGGGAATTCGTGAGAAGTCTCAAGTTAGCACATCAAGTATTGCGATATCGTGAGGAGCGAGATCCCGATAGACCCGGAGCCGTCAATTACGTGAGACACGTGTCAAAAGATCCCGTAGAGTCGGGGATCGGAGAATCGAGGTTCTCAAAGTTAGAGAACACTTGCATGTTGGATCCGTGATTTGCGATATCCCGACGGTGACGTGGCGGTGTGGGACCGCAGGTGCAGGTGGAGTACAGGCGACATCATATCGGGGATCAGGGAATGACAAGTCCCGAGTCCATCGATATCAGGATTCGCGATGCCACGAACTCCGAAGTCCCGACAGAAGGATAGAAGGTGGAGGGGTCCAGCCCACATGTGTATCGCGAAAACCGTCCCATCGGGGTTCGGAGTTTGGGAATTCAATTTGGTGGCATCATGAGTAGCGATTCCCCGATAGAGAAAAGTTCTGATAGCGGAGGGGGAGTCAACATTGACTCGCATCGGACTTAGGGGAATCGTGAAGTGAAAACCACGGGACCGGAGAATTCACGAATTTGCTAATTCCGATTTCCCGATTTTAAGGGGAAAGATCACACAGAGCGTCCTGTGGGTGACAAAGTCCCTGAAAAGGGGTTGGAAGAGAATTCTAACTCTTCGGGCTTAAGGAGTAGAAGGTCCTGGTGAGCGCGGACGCGAGCTGAGGTGGTGCGTCCCGTGTTGCGTCAAGTTCTCTCACCTGGTGAGAATGCTCTCAGGCCTGACAACCCTCTTCTTCAATAGCACACGAGCCTGACAACCCACTTATTCAAAAGCACACGGGCCTAACAACCCACCTCTTCAACAACACACAATCCTTCAAAAGTATAGGTTATGCGATGGAAGTAAGGTACGATTACCTAGCATGGGATTGATGGTCTAGAATGATGGAAAGAGTGAAAAATCCCCAAAATACACTAAGGCCCAACAATATATTTGCATGGTTATAACTAGACACTTGTGACCTTAAGAACTAGTTAAGCTCCACTTGGTGACTCGTTCCCCTCCCTTAGAAACTTAGGATAAATACCTATCCAATAAATTATACTTTTTGAAATATTATTAAAATATTCCCTTGTGCTTAATCCCCCTTGGCTTAGCCCCCCTTTCCCTTTCTAGTGGATTGTATCCCCTAGTTTATTTTCATCTAATTGGTCTACAATAGTAATATGTTGGTCTGCAACAGTAATATGTTTTCATTAAAATATGAATCTGATTACATTTTACAAAGATAGGATCACTGGCCTTTTACAATCCAGGCTCTCCAACCTAATAACCACACAGACACTCCAGCCTCAAAATACATATATATAAAGGCTCTCCGGCGACAAAATATCCGGACTACAAAACCTGGTCTGATGTGCATGTTAAGAACCAAATATCAATATAGCATATAAAATCCTCAGAAAAAGTACTCAACGCCTTGAAAGAGAGATAATTTCAGATAATAAGCCTCTTCGAGGGTGTAACCTCCTTTTACCCCACTTAAATGTTCAAGTACAAGATGATTCAAAATCATAACCTCCTTTTACCCCTTTTTATAGACGATTTCAAAATCATAACCCAATATCTTGGTTACCCATTTTTGTTGTTCTTCTGAAGATAGTCTTTGTTCCAAGAAGTATTTAAGACTATCATGATCTGTTTTGACCTTGAAGTGCCTACCTATTAGGT
>ML807434.1:44443-66807 GCA_009831015.1 Picea engelmannii
TGTGATTGGGTCCTTGCCATCAAACTTCCTCATACCAATCTTAGGAATGTGGTTGGTCTTCAAACCAAAGTTGGAGTTTCTCCATTCTTGATTCACCTTCCTTGTGTCCTCATCATGAATTTCATGGGATGCATTTTCACTTTCAGGTGTCTTATCTATTACTAAATTTTTCAATACTTCCATGATCTCCCCTTTTAAACCATCCAACTTAGTATCCAACTTAGCTTCCATTGAATCCATCTTAGTATCCAACTTAGCTTCGATTGAATCCATCTTATTTTTTAGTTCATTTATGTCCCTATGCATTTCTTCACCTTCATCAAGAGTCCAAGTAGGATTTTTTGGAGGCTTATTTGGTGTAGAAGTTCCCTTTTTTGGTGGCATGTTGGCCAAGTATCACTTTTGAACCTTGATTTTGAGGTGGTTCTTCTAGACAATATTTCTTCTATTGTATCTCCCAAGTTTTGACCCTTCTGGGTATGAAACTTTCTTTTATGTAGTTCTCTGATATTTCTTCTCTGCAATGCCACAGGTCTGATCAAAATTGGATGTGCCAAGTGGAATTTACGGTAACTTCCCCACAACTTGCCGATTTTTTCCCTTTCCAAGAGATCTCACTTGTATAGCGTGCCCCAGACACAATAATTGATATAAAATTCTGAAACTCGCACTAGAAATAACACAGTCTATCCAAAATCCAATGAAACTAGTCCCACACAATTTGGATACTCTAGGAAGAAGTTATGATTTTTTTACCTGGAACACCTTCTTGAGACTAGTCAATAGGACTAGTGAGATACCCTATCTTACACAGGATGTATCTACAAATTTAAGATGACCCAGAAGCTGAAATTTTTACCAAAGATACCTTACTAATTTCTCTAAATATCCTTTGGATTTTAGGGTCTGAAACGTTACAGAAATGTTTTTATAGTGAAAATTCCGCAATGAATCAGTTCAAGATGATTCCAAAACCCTATCTTGTATAGGCTATATCTTAGAAAGTATAAGGCCTCGGGAGCTGAATTTTGAACCCAGCATATCTTGATCCATCTACTAAATATACTCCAATCTATGACTTCTGAAACATTGTAGAAAAAAAATTATATGAAAATGTCAAGGTGTCTCAGATGTAGTAGCGAAACCCCAAGACCTTGAGCTCTGATACCATATGTTAAGAACCAAATATTAATATAGCATAGAAAATCCTCAGAAAAAGTACTCAATGCCTTGAAAGAGAAATAATTTCAGATAATAAGCCTCTTTGATGGGGCAACCTTCTTTTACCCCACTTAAATGTTCAAGTACAAGATGATTCAAAATGAAAATGTCTCCTTGGTATATATAGGAGACTATAATTACAACTAATGGCCTAAAGCCGACATAAATAAAATAAAATTACTAATATAATATGCCCCAATTAAGGGGTAATGAGCCAATATTAGGGCTTAACAGTGCACTTCAAGTAAATCCCCGTGCACTTACTTAGGTGCATGCAAAACTATGAAATGGGCGCGCACTCCTCCCTTGGTGCGCGAGCACAAAATTGAACCCAAAACTTGGGTGCCAACAACTCACCAGCCTATATGTACATTTACATTTACATTTACAATTGGGGTTCAGACTAGGGGTATTACACTCCAACCATTTTGGATGCCTATTTCTGCCAACCTCTCCCATAGTTTTTCCCTCAAGAAAGTGTCAAATGCCTTTTTGGCATTGACATTACAACACCATAGTGATTCACCTTTGTTGTCTTGAGTCTCTACTATTATATGCCTAATTGTAAGGCAATGGTCGAAGGTAGAGTGCTCCAATTGGAAACATGGTTCTTTTTTCGTTTTCATTTATCTATTTGCTCACTTTTTTATCCTTAATTACTCATATGAGCTTGGCATACATAGGGCTAATCATGATGAATCTCTAGCTCCCCAAGCTATTTTGTCTCCCCCTTTGAATATGGCCAAAATAAGCCACATTTCATAGCTTCTTGGGGACCCCTCTTTGACCATATTATTGAGTAGGGTTTTGATGTGTTGACTAAGTTAATCCTTTCCCCATTTAAAGTATTTTGTTTCCATCCCTTTGTTCTCTTATATTTTCCCGAATGCATCATCTATGCTAATTTATAGTGGTTGCTTTCTCTTTACTAGATTGTCATACATATTTCTCACATGAGATAACCACTATGTAATCATGGTATCATTGGATACCACCTATTGTTGGGTCAGTTGTTCACTTTAAAAGGATTTCGAGTTTTCCTTCATCATCTTCAACATTTCTTATTGTATTAACCTCACAAATTTTTATTTTTTGCTTCTTCATAGTTATAGGATATAAATTGGGATTCAAATTTTTATTATCTCTCATGTACATTACCTTTGCCACCTTACACTTTTTCTTCAACCATGGGTTCAATGGGAAATTTTTGCTACCTTTACTATCCCTAGTTTCTTAGATTTGCAACTTCTAAAAGTTGTATTGATTGAATCCATTGTATCCTTGCATAGATCCATTGTTTCATTGGTTTCATTCATGAAACTTGGTTAGGATTTGATTCTTTCAATACACTATAAGGATTTTTTTGTTTTCTATAGTTTTGTGTTACATATGTTTGGTACATTGTCCCCCTCAAACTTCTTTCTATCCACTTCATCTCTATGAACAACAAATCATGGTCCAATGACATCTCACCATGCCAACTGTAGATTGTGAATGTTTCTATCTTGTCTAATATGTTTGTTGAAACCACTATGTAATCTACTGCACTTTGACCATTATGTGTGTGAAACTTGGTTGCCTCGATACTTTCCACTGCCCAAGGCCATTACATATAATGACCTTGTGTGTATTTCATAAATGTAGAATCTCTTCACCAACGTATGTGACTTCCTTGTTGTCATCTATTGATTCCCTTTTCCAAATACCCTCATCTTCAATCAACCATAGGGGGTATGTGGTTTCTATAAAACTTGTAATTTTGAGGTTCTTTGTTCCCCCCCTAAAATTTCCCTACTAGAATGATGTGTAGTGCATTCTAAATGTCATCTTTGATTAGAACATCCATATATATTTTCAAAGATAATTCTATCAAAGTTGAGGTTAACAATAATACTTTTGTAAAAAATAGGAAAATCCATAAACATCAAAGACAATTGACATAGTACATTTATAATGGGAAAACCTCCAAATTGAGGAAAAATCCCACTCTTTAATTTTTATTAAAGTACTTATCTCATAACATTATTTACAATCTTCAATAGCTACGTAGATTTCTCACAACCCTCATATGCAAACCTAGTTGCATCCCCATATCCTTTAAATCTATTATTACAACTTACTTTAAGTTCCATCTTACATCTTGTATTTATATATCTAATTTCTTTCCCTAGTGATTCCAATGACTAGGAAAGAATCCTTTGGGTCTTGTCTTGGTCCACAATTAAGGGATTTTTTCTCTTAATGAGGGGATTTTACCCCCAACACTATTTGACCCTGGAACATTTGGTAGTCTCCTATGAAGATTTATTAAACCAATGATAATGGAGCAAGAGAAAGATTAACAATAATACACACCAACTCAATCATTCCCATAATTAAAAAATATATCCATACATGTATAGGACTTATCTCATGAAACAACTAGCTCTTATAACCACTCAACAAATATAACACACACATGCCTCCATCATGGGCCATGTCACTGTAAAACCACTTTGATGCCTCAATTAACTATGTCCAACAGGGCTTTGATACCACTCTATAAAAATATACCTTGCATATGGTACAATTATGTAGGATAGACACTAACATGCAACACCATGCATAATCATATAACATTCATGATTACTCATGCAAAATATTCATTAATGTAATGTGCATATTATTTATTAAAACCACAATGAAATTAAACACATTATACACAGTAATAGAAGCACAAGTAAACATGGTACTTATCTTTTGTAAAATCACTAACTAGTTGTAGACTCAGACTAGATTTTCTACCCATCCATAGACAATGTTTCTCTATCTCTCAACAACAGGCCAACCCTGAGCCAAGACTATGACTCCACTAGGGGAAAGTAACTCTCCCTAGGCCAACTAAGGTCTCACAACTCACACATTCAAAATCTAGGCCAAGGTACTAACTCCAACAATAGTTCCATCCCAAAACCTCTCATTTCCCTCAACTTGTCCAACCCAAGAAAATTTACCCCTTTATCTACACAACAACACCTTGGGATGTCCCACTTCCCTTGTAGGGCTTCATCACAGGTTGACTAGGAAGTCTCAGAGTTATGTGGCTCTAGGAACTCCAACTTCTATCATGAAGTATCCAGGAACTCCAGCTTCTATAATGGAGTCTAAAGGAACCCACTAGGCCTCACACATAGGAACACCTATCTTATACAATTCTCCCTCAAGGGCTCCAACCTTCCCCAAGGAAACCCAAGGAGAATTTTTCTCAGTGGTCACATAGGATTCACCTAGAACCCACAAAGTAAACCAATCACAAGATCATCGTGGATCTCTAGCTCACACCCCAAAATAAATTCTAAGAACAAAGTCGAATCCTCTTTTCTCACTAAGTCCAAAGGTTAACTATGCATGCACCAAACTTGACAAGTGGCACATAAAGAACCACTTTCCCCCCACTTGGGAATTCATCCCACATTTTTGTAACTTAGGATAAAATATGTGAAATATAGTTCTTAGACTTATGACTTTAGGAATATATTATTATATTCCTTGGTTTAATTCCCCTTGACTTAGCCCCTTCTCATAATCCCTTAGCCCTCTTTATCTCTTATGGAGTCCTAACCCCCCATACTCTCTTGTCTAACTCGGTCTATAATAGTGATGTATTTTATTAATATCATGAATGTGATTACAAATTACAATGCTAGGCTCATCGGTCTTCAACATACAAGCTCTCCAACCTAATATCACACAGACACTCTAGCTCAAAACATGCATAGGCACTCTAGTCCAAAGCCATCCTGGCTCACCAACCTATATAAACTTATGTACATACACATTTACAACTTGGGGGTATTTCAACCCCTCCCTTATTTATGCATTGTCCTCAATGCATTATATACAACTATACATTTAAAATTCTTCAAAAAGCTCCAAAATGATGGAGGTACTTCTCCCACATGGTGTCATCATTCTCCCATGTAGCATCTTTGGGACCGTAGTAGGTCCACTATACCTTTAACAGTCGTATGGATCAATTATGAAGCAACTTGACCTCCTTATCTAATATGTGCACTCGCTAGATCTGGAATTTTCCCTCGCGCTCCACCTAGATCACAATCCAATCAATTACATGGTTAACATCATGTACATACTTCTTAAGAAAATATCATGAAACACATTATGTATGCACATTTATGAAAGTGGTGCAAGCATGTATGCAACAAGACCAATCCTCTTCAGGATTTCAAATGACCCACAATAATGTACTTCCAATTTTGAGCATCTTCCCAATTTTAGTGAACTTTTCTTATCCTTCACTTTAAAATATACATGGTCACCCACTCGAAATTATTTATTCACTCTACCTTTGTCTACATAATGTTTCTTCATATCTTGTGCAACCTTCAAATTATGCTTAATCTTAACCAGATCTTCTTCTATTTCCTTGAGTAAATAAGGCTCAACAACTGCTCTATCCACTGGGTTGTCCCAGCTCATTGGTGTGTTGCACTTTCTGCCATAAATTTCTTTAAACAAGCTCATCTTTAAAGACAATTAATACCCATTATTATACACAAACTCAACCAAATAGAGGTAGTCTTCCCACCTGGAATTCTTGTCCATTACATACATCCTAAGCCTATCTTCAATCACTTGTTTAATCCTCTCTATTTATCCATTTCACTCTGGGTGATATGTTGTAATAAAATTCATATTTGTCCCAAATCCATTAAATAAACCTTTCCAAAGATTTGATATGAAATTGGGATCTCTATCTGATACAATTTATTTAGGCACACCATGTAGCCTAGCAATTTCAATGTTCACCACCTTATGTGTTAGCTTTACTATAATAAAATGAGCACCCTTTGTTAATTTATTCACCACTACCATGATGGAATCATGTTGCTTCATTGTTTTGGGTAGCTTGGTAATAAAATAAATTGTAACAACTTCCCATTTCCACTCAAGAATGGTCATTCCCTGTAGCAATCCAGTTGGATGTTTTTTCTTAGCCTTTACCTTATGATAGTCCATGCACTTGTCTATGTAATCAACCCCTTCTTTCTCCATGTCTGGTAAAAAATATTGGCCTCTTATAGTTGCACCAATGGTTTTTTGATACCCTAGGTGCCCAACATAGGGCACATTGTGCATTTCTCTTAGCACATTATTTTTCATCTCTTGTGAATTGGGCACATATCCTTTCCCCTACACATGAGGAATCCATCCTCTTTCAACTCATAATATTTAAAGTTTTGTTGAAAGTTACCTTGTTGTAATGTTTATCTTACTTGCAAATAATGTTGCTCTGATTTTGCAACTTCTGAAATTCTATCTTTTAAATAGAAATATACATTATTATGGTTGTAGCATGCATCTCATGCACCCTCCTGTTGAGTGCATTAGCCACTTTTTTTTCTTTTCCTTTGACATGATTTATATCAAAGTCATACTCGTTGAGAAATTCCAACCATCTTATTTTCCTAGCATTTAAGGTTGGTTGTCCAAATAAATACTTCAAACCACTATAGTCTATCCTCAGTTCAATTGTTTTTTCCCATGGGATAATGTCTCCACATTTTCAGTGCTTGAATAATAGTTGCCAACTCTAAGTCATGTGTGGAATAGTTCCTTTCATGCTCTTTGAGCTTCCTAGACTCGTAGCAAATAACATGTCCATTTTGGGTAAGGACTTCACCAAGTCCTTCTTTGCATGTATCTATGCATACTACAAAGTCTTCATTTGGATCAACCATCTTTAGTATAGGTGCACTTGTTAGAAAATCTTTCAAATGATGAAATATTTCTTCACATTCAAGATTCCATTCAAATTTTACACCCTTATTTTGCAAAGAGGCGATTGGATGTGCAATATTTGAAAAGAATTTAATAAACCTCTTGTAATAACCTGCAAGTCCCATGAATGATCTGACCTCCACAACATTCCTTGGTGTTGGCCATTATCTGTTTTCCTTAATATTTTCTGGGTCTATTTCTATTCCTTCCTCTGAGATAATGTGACCCAAATAGTGAATATGCTTTTCATAAAATGAGCACTTGCTCAACTTTGCATATAGTTGACGTTCCCTCAATGCTTGTAGCACCATAATGAAGTGTTACTCATGATCTAATTCAGACTTAGAATATATACGTATGTCATCCAAGAATACAATGATAGAATTATCAAACTAATTTATGAAAATACCATTCATCAAACACATGAATACAACTGGTGCATTTGAAAATCCAAATGGCACCACTACAAAATCATAATGGTTGTACCTTGTTCTAAATGTTATCATACTAATATATTATTCTTTAATTCTCACCTAGTGGTAACCTGAATGAGGTCAATCTTTAGGAATATCTTTTCATCCTTTAGCTGATCAAAAAGATCATATATCCTTGGAAAAGGATACTTGTTCTTTATGGTAACCTTATTCAGATGTCTGAAAACAATGCACAGTTGTAAGGTTCCATCCTTGTTCTTCACAAATAGCATTGGGGCACCCCAAGGAGAGACACTTGGTTGTATGTACCCCTTATTCAAAATATCCTAAGATGCATTTTTATCCAAGTGGATTTTGGTGTCCATCCACCTTTTTCATTGAATCAACGTTTTCGAGTATGTGGTTTTGATAAACAATGATATTAACCCTTTTGATGGGAAATATAATGTAATGTCATCTCCATTTGTTAATTACAAAAATCATATAATGATTTCCTAGTGATATTAGGTACATGCCTACATCATAGTGGTAGTGCATTGGATCCCATTATAACTCTATAGTTAAGTGCACTCAGGCTAGATTAATAATGGGATCGGTGACTGCTCGAAAAGTCCTAGTATTTTACATGCCTATGGAATTTTGTAAACTTACACCCATTTATCCCACATGCATCATGGGAATTATTCTCCTCTCACTCTCTCATATATAATGGAGGGTGATGTAATGCTTCTTGTGAATGAGTGTAGCTAGCATCTCTTTCTATTCAAATATAAACTACCACCATTCTATCCAGCTCGTATCCTACAGTGTTTTGCTATTATATTCATTAATAGAAGTTGGGTTTCACTGTATTTATGCATTCTATGTTATATTTTCATTTGTATATAATTTCATTCTCAACATAATACATATCAGTGGTATCAGAGCAGTCTCATCCTTATCGTTTCTCAGTGCATGTCCCCGACGAGGTCAAGGTATAGAGATTTGGGTCTCGAGCTAGTTTCACTTTAGGAGAAATTCTCTCGCCAACCCAAGCGACCTCCCATGGTGGAAGAAAAGAGAGATGACAGAGCATGAGATCCTTTAAATATGTTTCTCAAGGAATCCATCATGTGACAGAGGAACAAAATGAAGGACAACTTCTCTTAGATATTGCAACGACTACTGATGGTGGTCAAGGCATATTTGACAAGCAACCATTCCGGAGGTGAAACACCCTTCAAGGTACAAGTCCATTTTGATATCCCCTTATTTGAAGGTCAGATATATGCAAATGCTCTAGACAAATAATTGAATATGCTAGAAGGTTATTACTCTATCCAAAAAAATTCTGAGAGCAAAAAGATCACCTTCGTACTCCATAAAGCCCTTCCCCATGTGAGATCTTGGTGGGAAGGTTATTGGGAGAGGTACACTGCAAATGAATCTATGCCATATGAAAAAGAACCCACTTGGGAGGCCTTTGTAGATGCCCTATGTTAGCACTCATTAATTTCTTTTGGATGCATCAAAGAAATGCCAAGGTAATCTACAAACCAACTTTAGGTTTGATTATGACCCTTCCAACCAGAAAGGGATCTCTCAAACATGTAGAGACTGAAAATACTCAAAAATATTTGGAAATGGACACATAGAGGTCAGATTCTGCAATAGGATAGGTTTGTTTATTTTTTTTAAAGGGTTTGTAGGACAAACAAGAGGAAGAAAACATTGGGAAATGGGGTCAAATCCTAAAATATACTATGAATATTAATAGAGCTAATGTATTCCTGAGGGAATGGAGGCAAAGTAAGCATATCCTTTAGCAATAAATAGTATTCAGATGATAAGCATATCCTTTAGCAATAAATAGTATTCAGATGATGGAAATAAATAAAAGATAAAATCCCATTACGAATGAGAGCATCAAACAAAAATGAATTCTCAATTGTAACTTTAGAATAAATAACATAAGGTTGACTACAATGAACAAAGCACTTAAAAAAGAGTAAATTTTGGACCTATAATATATCAAGGATGAATTCCAATCATGTACTCTTAGCTATGCTTAGAAAAAATAACAGAAGTGAAATGAATGTGAACTGGAGGAAAACACACTGAATAATACACCGTGATGAATCTCGGTTGTCAAAATCATTGCACTATTGTATTAATTCATAAGGACATTATGAGAAATTTACACACAGTCCCTTCGCCTTCCTGGTTGAAAGTCCCCCCCTTTCTCTACTCTTTTACAATGAAATATATAGCACTAAATTCCCCTTCCATCTCACAACCTCGAACTCCAACCCCTTTCCCAAAATAGAAACTGTTACAAATAGAACATGACACATTCTAATTGATCTCCTTCTTTTCAGGAGAAACAATAGGCTTCAAAACGACACCTTTAATTCTCAAACCGTAATAGATATGTAAAATATGAGAGAAATTTTTGTATATAAGCTCTTTTTGAAGAAAAACCTCTCCCAGTTTCTTGAAATTTATCTCCAACTAGTCGGAATGCGTGTCACAAAAACATGTCTCGAACAGGAAATTATAACTGAAAAATATGGCTCCAATATTCCTTTGAATCTCTGAATCCATGATACCTGTATGAAAAATGAACAAGTTTAATGTTCTTGGGTCTATGATTAACAATAACCTCCTTTGAATTTTGAAAATTCATTCTGATTCATCCAGAAATCATCCTGTAATTCTCAAGTACTGCTCTGGAAACTGACTACCACATCCTCTTTGAAATGTCACTTGTGCTTTTTTCAAATCTAATTTTATTTATCCATATTCTCCTTAAATATTTGGGAATAATATATTATCCTGTAAAATCAAATTTCCATATTTTAATTCATGATCGTGGTTTCAAAAAACCATTGATTGTTTGCTTCCCGTGGTTTTGAAAAGCATGTCTTGTTTTCCCCAATTTACCATTTCACTGTGAAAACTATTTATTGGTTTGTTTCCCGTGGTTTTAAAAACCATGTCTTGGAAACCATCTTGGTAAAATATGAAAATATCCCTTGATCTTCCCCTTTTACTTCTGTAAAAACCTTGGATAAACAGTTGTCCAAATCTTTCGTTCACGTACATTTTCTTCTTTATGATTCTTTTCCATAGCAATAAACATTAATTTCTCTACTCTGTAAAATTTAAATTTTACCTCTGTAAAACTTTTTCACCGTGAGGAAGAAATTTTTTATGGCATTGGAAACTCCATGATTTGTTTTGAAATGCATCAAACCATACCTTAATGAAACCAAACCAATATATCAAATGGCATGCAATAGTGTTGCGGGACTTAGGAGGAGTGTTTTTAACCCACACCACTCTTACCCCCGAAATGCATCATGTAAGAACACGTGCTCCAACACCAAAACAATGGTTTGGATTTTGGGACCACTTCAAAAAATTTACCCCTGTTTACTTTCAACCCTAGAAATAGATATGCGCCCTCCATCCACCCTTTGACTTTTCAATATTAAAATTTGAGATTTGTGCCCATGACTTGACGTGAGGTCATGAATTAAATCTTGGATTAAATATTAATATAAATATTTCAATATAAAAATATTTGTATTAATAATAATAAACCTTTTTTTTTCATTTTCTAAGGACTTTGGGCATATGAGGCTCATCACATGACTTTATCGATAGGATAAGGGTTCTTAATCTTAATAAAAGGAATATTTTTAATTTTCAACGGGAATATGATAATAAGGGTGAAATTGAATGAAGTGATGGGACCAAGGAATTTAGATAAGCATTAAGGCTAGATATAGGTTTGGGATATTTGAAAATTTTGACTCATGGAGGACATGACTATTTTGGATGATTAGTTGAGTGAAGGATTTAGGTGATGGGAGCTTGACGGAGCTGGTGAAAACATGTTAAAATCTGAGTGGAAAGATAGCACAAGGACAAGATGCTTTGGAAAAGTTAATACAAATTAGCATGTGATAACACCCTCAAGCAGGAATTCTACCCTGTCGAAAACTATGATGACCATTACATAATATGGACGACTCTACATCAGAAAAGAGACCAGACAGTGTCAGAGTACACTAAGATATTTCATACCTTGTGCTCAAATATGGGTATCAAATACTTTGAGTGGCACATGGTTTTGAAGTATCTCAGTGGTTTGCACAAGTAGATTCAAACACAGATGGATTTCTTGGACATCTCATCATTAGGAGTTTCTTATCGATTTGCAGTAAAAATTGAGAATAAATTCAAGAAATGGAGTAAGCGGGAGTTCAGGTTTGCAAATACACCACAAAAAAAGCCTGAAAAAGGAAACCTTAAATCACATAATGAAGGAAAAATCAAGGAGAGTCAATCTCAAGAAAATCAGTTCAAGTAATCGACTAAGAAGGTTGATGGGAATTCTAAGAAAGACTTCGGAAAGTGGTGTGAGTTTCACAAAATCCCTTGGAACAACACTGATGAATGTCTCTTGAAAAAATCATTGGTGGCAGAGATCAAAGAAAAAGAATCAAAACTTGACTCAAACTCTGATTTAGAGTACAATAAAGGGAAACATATCATTGATGTAAAACCCACTGCTACCATTGCGACTACAACAACACAACCAAAAGAACCAGAGGATCCTGAGGAGGGGGAGTTACTCTTCCACTCGCAGATGTGGGTAAAGGGGACCCCACTGCATTTCATTGTTGATAGTGGGAGTTAGAATAACCTGATCTCAGTCGGGGTTTTCAATAGATTTAAGATTCCAATGATGCCACACCCCCAACCATACACCATTGGATGGTTGAGCCCCAGACAAGATATCTGTGTCAACCAACAGTGTCACTTGTCCTATGACATCAAGCCCTTCAAGGATTAGGTAATGTCTGATGTTTCCCCACTTGAATTTTGTGATGTTGTTTTAGGACAACCATATATGTGGAAACATCACATTATATATGATTCTTGGCCTTGCAGTTTCATTATTACTTTGGTAGGTCATCTCTATGGGGAAGTAGAGGTAGATCCAACTACTACCACTTCATTGATATCATAAAAATAGTGTCGCAAATTAATATCTCAAACCACAAAGATTTCCCTCTTCACAATCCAGTCAAAATGTGAATAGAAGGTCATTGCAACCACTACAAGCTTGCCCCAATACCTTTCTATCCAGTAGAAGCAGGTCGCCAAGATTGTAGAGGAGCACGAAGATATTTCTGCTTCACCTATAGGGGTGCCTCTACACTACCATGTCCTGGATTCCATTGATTTGGTGCTTGGTTCTCCTTTACCCAATGGTCCAATCTATAAACACTCCCTTCTAGAGAATAAGAGTGTTCTATATGTTCAACATATCTCTATTGGCCACAACTGTTTTCATGCGTGCTTGGGGTTCCAACCATTAACCCCAATTGATATAGCTCTTCTTATTGAATCTTCATTGACATAACACTCCCACACTCAAACCAAGGCATATCATGCAGCCATATTTGTTGAACGATCCAACACCTCCACCAACAGGTTCATGACATCCTTCCATGAGCCAAGTACAAGCAGGATATTTACTTCAACAAGGAAAGTATCTCACCAAAGTTCAGATTCAGCAAATGCTTCCCCATCTCTCGAGGGAACTTGGCGAGATAGGGACCATTGCTTCCTAAGGGGGGAGGAATGATCCAAGTGTATCTCGACAACCATCCACCTTTTTCACTGAATCAACATTTTTGATCCTGTGGTTTTGATAAACCGTGATATTCCCCCTTTTTACGAGAAATATAATGTAATTTCATCTCCATTTTTCAATTAGAAACATCATGTAATGATTTTCTAGTGGTCTTATGTACATGCCTACAACATAGTGGTAATGCACCAGATCCCATTAGATCTCCATAGTTAAGTGAGCTCAAGCCAGAGTAGTATTTGGATGGGTGACCAACCGAGAAGTCCTAGTATTTTGCATGCCTATGGAATTTTGTATACTTAGACCAATTTATCCCACATGCATCATGGGAATTATTCTCCTCTCACTCTCTAATATATAATTAAGGTGAAGGAGGTAGTTTAAGCATGCAATGGAGGGTGATGTAATGCTTCTTGTGAATGAGTAAAGATAACATCTCTTTCTCTTTAGAGATAATCTACCTCCATTCTAGGCAGTTTGTGCTCTACAATGTTTTGGTATTTTATTCATTAATAGAAGTTGGGTTTCATTGTATTTATGTTTTCTCTATTATATTTTTTGTTTGTATCTCATTTCGTTCTCAACAAAATAGGGATCACATTTGTAATTCCTTTAGCTCAAGCATTCATATCCTATAGGGAGTCTTGGACACTAGGGTAGCTCCAGGAATCAGGTTAATATAGAAATCAATGTCTCTCTTTGGTGGAGAACCTAGTATTTCTCTAAAAACATCTTCAAATTCCCTTAGGGCTACATAAGATTCAATATTTGGCACCTTATATTTGGATGCCTCTTCCACATGAGCTTCATACATTCAAAATCCTTCCATGAAGCTTATTTTTAGTTGCAAGGCTAAAAATTCTCTGGTTTATACTACCCTTCGAATACCCTGAACTATTCTCAAGTTCCCTTCCTCATCAAGACAAGTGAATTCCTTAATGTAAGAATCTAGGAAAAAATGATGTTTTTCCAACCAATACATGGAAATTAGGTAGTCATATGAACCCAAAGGTATGATATTTAAATTTTCCTTTGTGTTGAGTCCATTCATGTCCATTGGAAAATCCTTGTGTAGCTCGTTGATCCTTCTCTTGGCTCCAGTAGCTAGTTGAATTGACCAATATTTCCCATGATTTCTTATTTGAAAATGAAATATATCAACAATATTAGGATCTATGTAACTATGGCTAGCTCCATAATCAATTAAAATGGCTCTGGATCGATTATCAATCTTACCTTCTACTTCAATAATATGAGATTGATATTATTCTTTCTTGTTGTCCAAGGCTACATAAATTCTTGGAATTCTTCTACCCAAGTCCTCAACTGTATCGACCTCTTGAATGTCATGAATAGTCCTCGTCATTTCTCCTTTGTGAGGCAATATTTGTAAATGTAATCTCCCTCACATCCCCAACATTTTATGGGTTGTTGTATTGGCCTTTTTCCCAAATACTTTATCATCCTAGAATCATTTTGTATTGGTTGTCTGTTAAGGTCCTAAGCCGCACATAGGTATATCAATGTATTCGGATGTAATAAAGGTCAATATTAATAAGGCCTTTCAATAAAATAGAATAAGGCGGATGTAAGAAGACCTAATAGAAGCTTCTGCTTCTAGAAGGATCTTCCTCTAGATGCTTCTCTTAATAGACATATTTAGTATAAATAAGGATCGAGGGTATGAAAACCCTAGCTTGGAGATTATTGTAACAGAGCGCTACTCGACTGGAGGTTGCCCCCTCAAAGAGGCCTATGAACATTGCTTTATGAATCAAAGTGTTATTTCAGTTGTTGTTCTCATATTATTTATGTGTTATTATGGAGATTATGCTGGTTATATTACTGTTATTCTGCCATTTCTAGCATTTTATTTATGTTCTATGTATTTGTTATATCTGGTATCTTGCAAGTGGTATTATAGCACTTTCCTTGGCAGAAATTGTGGGAATTTTTTTTCAGGGCAGAGACGTATTCCAATGTCTTTAATCCACAAAGATCTGTCATTATGTGCATAAACCCGCAGTTGAGGGATTCATACATGTAGGAAATACAAGTGGTTCTTAAGCGCACATCTCTTGGCCACCCTTGTAACCCCTGTTGGTACCCCTTCGAGTGGTAGCGCATCAGACAACACCTGTGTATGGATCGGCCTAGATTTCCTAAAGCCCTCTTTAGATAAACCTATCGGTCACCGCACTGCTATAGTGTCACCGAGAACAACACTCGGGAAGATACTCTCTAGTACCTGGGTAGTCGGGTAGTATGGCTAAGGGTACGATACATCCTCCTTAGTTAGTGCCCTGAGATATTGGGCCGAGTACTACTTTTGGCCCTGCACATATATCAGAGAGCTATAGCACAGGGAAAACCCTTGTCTGTAGAACCCTTGAATACCTAACCCTTGGGGAACATAACATAAACAAATTAAACTGGCCAGATCTATTGTCGCGCAACTGTGTTCGGGTTGCCAAGTAAATACACTTTTCTTTATGGTTAAGAATTTGGGAATTTCAGCACTGCAGCACTCTTCAAACCAAAGTATAACCCCGCANACCATTATTTGAGACCTTTTCCATTAGATTCATCTCTTCTCCCTTATCACATTCATCCATATTGTTTTTCTGAAAATATTTTTGACCCCACCCGCTACCTTTTCAATTCACCCATCCTCATGGCCCATACCCGTAGCTAAGAACTGGAGTCTCGCTTCAAGACCTTTCAATCTAGTTTCTTCGAGACCCAAAAAGAAGTGCAACAACTTAGTGCTACTATTGTCTGCCGAGATACATCCATCAATACCACCATAAATGCATCTGTGTAGTCCGCAATGGAGGAATTCAAACAAGAACTGACCACCCATCTTGAATTTGTCTTTACATCACTCTGCACCAAACTAAAGATCCCTACCAATGACCCTTTTCTTGACGCACATACAAATACTGAAGGTGAAACTTCTTCCCATTCCCATACCTTTCAACCCCATCACTTTCAATGGGACATACGCCTTTCATGGGTGGATGTAACCAAATTTGATGGCTCAGACCCCACTGGTTGGGTCACCCAAATTGAACATTATTTATCTCTCTACAACATTACAAATGACTTGGCCAAACTCCAGTATGGTGTTCTCCATCTAGATCAAGAACACTGGCAATGGTGGCAATGGAGAAAAGCTTCCCGTCAAGGGTATATTGCTTGGACCCAATTTGTGACTGAGCTTTATGAATGCTTTGACACTGACACCAACCATTTGGGTCGTTTGAAAAAATTGAAACAATCAGGAACAATCGAAGACTTCATAGTTTCATTTGAATGCCTGGCTTTTCGAACAGAGGGCATGATTGATGCTTTCTTTTGAGAGTGTTTTATCAGTGGCCTGAAGGAGGATATTCAGGCCCATGTCCTCATGGCTCAACCTACAACTTGGGTGGAGGCTACTAAAAAATCTAAATAAGCACAACAAATTGTTTCCTCTCAAAACTGTAAGCCTTCCTTTATCCCTCGCCCTAAACTAGTAAACCCCACTACTCCCTCCGCCCCATTAAAGATCCAAAAATTGACCAGGGCTGAAATGGTTGAATGTCAACTCAAAGGCCTCTGTTATAATTATGATGAAAAATATTTCCCAGGCCACAAATGTAAGGAACAAAATATTTTTATGGCCATCTCTGAGGATAGTCTGGAAGAGGATGTTGAAACTCCCCTTGTGCCCGAGTCACCAAAAATCACTGACATAAACCCGCCCTCCGACCCTCCCAAAGTGGAACTCATCATTTCCCTCAATGCTCTCACCGGCTTCTCTACCCCCCAAACCCTCAAGTTAATTGGTTACATCAAGCACCAAAAGGTCATCATTCTAGTTGATAGTGGCAGCACCCACAATTTTGTTCATCATTGCATTGCCCAAGAAACCCATTGCTACATCCATGTTGTCAACAATTTCCAAATCATGATTGTCAATGGTGGTTCTATGAAATGTGGTGGGTGTTGTGAAAATGTGCATCTCCAAATCGGTGACTACCACCTAAAATCCCATATGTTTGCTATTGACATGGGCAGTTGTGACATTGTGTTGGGTGCAGACTGGCTAAGGAATTTGGATCCCATTCTCATGGATTTTAAGAACTTAACCATGCAATTCGACCAAGAAGGACACCAATATAAATTCCAAGGCAAGATTGTTGGTTCACCTGAGGTCATTAGTTCCCATCGCATGGAAAAGATGCTCAAAAAAGGTCATTCTGGTGTCATTGCCCAACTCCATGCCATACAAGCCACAGAGACACCCTCAGTGCCCCAAGACCTCCAAGTCCTCCTTTCTAAACATCAAACAGTGTTTTCCACTCCCCAAGGAGTCCCTCCTTCCTGCAGTGTTCATGATCATTCCATTCCCCTTGTCCCAGAAAGCCTTCCCCCAATATCCGTCCATATCGCCACCCCTTTTCACAAAAAAATGAAATGGAGAAAATGGTCCAGGAACTCCTTACTGGTCCAATAACTACTTACTGCAGGCATCATCCATCCTAGTAGGATCCCTTACTCATCTTTGGTCGTCATGGTACTGAAGAAAGAAGGTTCTTGGAGAATGTGTCTTGACTTATGTGCTCTCAACAAACTGACCATCAAAGACAAATTTCCCATTCCTGTCATTGATGACCTCCTGGATGAATTGAGTGGTGCCCAATTCTTTACCAAACTTGGTCTTCGATAAGGCTATCACCAGATATGTATGAAAGAGGCTGACATTCCCAAGACAACATTTTTCACTCATGAGGGCCACTATGAGTTTTTGGTCATGCCCTTTGGCTTGTGTAACGCCCCCTCCACCTTCCAGAGCCTCATGAACCATGTCTTCCGCCCTTTTCTCCGTCATTTTGTCTTATTTTTCTTTGATGATATCCTCATCTATAGAAAAACCTGGACATACCATCTTACTCAGGTGGATCAAGTTCTCCGCCTACTCTCTCAGCACCAACTTTTCCTGAAACAGTCTAAATGTGCTTTTGGTGCCTCAGAAGTAGAATACTTGGGTCATCTGGAGGGAAAGGATGGCGTCAGGGTGGACTCGAAAAAGATTGAAGCTATGCAAGACTGGCCACACCCAAAAAATCTCAAAAGCTTGCGTGGATTTTTGGGCCTAACAGGGTATTATCGCAAGTTTGTTAAGAACTACGGAAAGATTGCAGCACCTCTCACAGCTCTCCTCAAAAAGAACTCTTTCACTTGGACTCCAGCAGCTGCTCAAGCTTTTCAAACCTTGAAGAAGGCCATGTGCACCACTCCGGTTCTGGCCCTTCCTGATTTCACAAAGACCTTTGTATTGGAATGTGATGCCTAGGGGAAAGAAATCAGCGCTGTACTTATGCAAGAGGGTCGACCTTTGGCCTTAACCAGCAAGAAACTGTCTGAAAGGAATCTAGGCAAACCCATTTACGAAAAGGAAATGTTGGTGATTTTGCATGTCGTTGAGTTGTGGCGTCCTTATCTCTTGGGGAAACGCTTCCAAATTAAGACCGACCATCAAAGCCTCAAGTATTTTCTGGAACAATGCATTTCCTCCCAGGAAAAACAAAAATGGGTGACTAAGCTCTTTGGATATGATTATGAGATCATTTACAAGAATGGAAAAGACAATGTCGTGGCGGATCCACTATCCAGGAAATATGAAGACAAAGGATCCATTTTTTCTCTTTCCTTCATTGTACCCGATTGGCTCCAAGATGTGCGCCAGGAATGGCTTCAAGATCCCAAAAGTTCACATTTTATCCAGCAATTCCAGACCAAGGCTTCGACTCCCCCAGGGTAGGTTGGACAACTGAGAGGGGGGGGGGTGAATCAGTTGTTACCGTTCTTAAACAATTATGCTTCTTTTAAACTCTTTGCATAAACACTGAATGATGATCACATTAATGTAGGGAAATAAACAATGGCACATTCAGCATCAGTCACATATAAGAGAAACACAGAGACAGATATTTCCTGAGGAAACCCATGCAGGGTAAAAACCTCTTTTTCTTTATATGATAAGTAATAGTTACATTCTTTATAGTATCATACATATGAGCACCAACTCATAATGAGGCTACAACCTCAATTTTGCAAGCTGCAACTTGCTGAGAGCACCAACTCTCTGTTTTCTCTAGCACCTACTAGAAGGAAGCACCAACTCCCTGGTTTCTCTAGCACCAACTCCCTGGTTTTTCTAGCACCAACTAGAAGGAAGCACCCACTCCCTGGTTTCTCTAGCACCAACTAGAAGGAAGAACCAACTCCCTGGTTTCTCTAGCACCAACTAGAAGGAAGCACCAACTCCCTGGTTTCTCTAGCACCAACTAGAAGGAAGCATCAACTCCCTGTGTTCAAGCACCCACTTGAACCTTTGAGGACACCAGTCCTCCCTATCTCCTCCCAACCACCCTGAAATATAAATATTTACTACTGAAACTTATTACAGTGATATGATGTTCAACAATGGCTTACCAGACTCATCACTATTCTGCTGCATATCGTTGCTCTGTCTGCCTTATTTCCTTTCTACACCCATCACTTGCGTTGTCTGTTGTTTCAATTTTTGTGCTCTGTGCGCCATGTCCAATCACTGCACAGTTCCTCTTATGTACTATTCAGCTGCTACACTCTCCTCCTTCTTCACACATGAATCACTTTCACCACCAACAACCACAGCAAAAACCAACAGCAACAGCAACCCCATCTCTTCTATGTACTGTGTATTTATATATTCTGTGCACCTCTTGCATGCAATGTTCGCAATGCCTTTGCATGATGACTCCACGCTATTATTCTCCACCTCTTGAGTGCTCTGTCTGATCATCATAATGACTCTTCATCTTCTCTGGCCATTTTCCCACGCGTTCAGCATCACTGGATGTTATGTTGAGATTCCTCAGCCTCTCTGACAGTTGAGACTCTTCGTCTTCTCTGTGACAGTCGAGCTCACCTTCTCTGTTTTAGTTTCAGGCTTCCACGCTCATCCATATGTCAATCCCTTCTAAGAATAGTCTTCCTTCACTTGGACGAAGCTTGGAGACTCTTCATCTCCTCTGGCGATCACACAGGGGTCTCTTCGAATTCTCTAGCAGACGTCATCAATGGTTTCCGGTAGTTTCACTGTGTCGTGCATTAGTAGCCCTCCGATCAACACTTGATCTGACGGTTTAGATTACATCGTGATTTCACTTATCGTGATATCGGGATTCCTGATGTCAATAATCTTTGACATTTCCAACTCTCGATCCCCGATGCCTCTCCATTAACTGGAATCAACGGTCCAGATCAAAGCTTGATCTGATGATTCATATTACATCGCGATTTCACATATCGTGATATCGGGATTCCTGATGTCAATAATTTTTTACATGTCCAACTCTCGATCCCCGATGCCTCTCCATTGACTGGAATCAATGGTCCAGATCAAATCTTGATTCAACGGCTGTGATTTAAGTCGCGATTTTTCCTATCGTGAAATCGGGATTCCTGTAGCATTGTTTCTTTGACATTTCCAACACGCGATCCTCGAAACTCCGAAGTGGTGTCCATCTGTTGACGTCACATATGGATTGACACGTGTTGAATACTGCCATGTGTCACTCTGATTCATGACTTACATGTGTCTAAAATGTTGAATCAGTCTGACACTTGTCATTACCTGGTTGTGCCACGTGTTCCTAGCTGACGTGGTTTGCTGACGTGAGTCGAGTCGACGGTCTAGATCACATCTTGATCTGACGGTTCAGATTTAGTCAGGATTTTACTCATCACAATTTCATTATTCTTGATGTCAATATTCTTTGACATCTCCAACACTCGATCCTCGAAACTCCGACAGGGAGTCGGATCAACGGTCCACATAACAACCTGAGATGGATGGTCCTCCTGCTTCTGGGATTTGTGAGCCCTCTGCTCCTTGCACTTTTAAAGATCGTGCAGGTTTTCCTCGATCCAATGGTGGTCAGACACTATGCTCAGATCTGACGTCTCTAACTTCAATTACCCCTCTGGCTAAGCTCCCGGTCCACATGACCTCCCCCTATATGACCACAGCCAAAGCTCCTCATTGGGATTTCGTACTTTCCAATGTCGAAGCATGTATGTCCTCGGGATTCACAATCCCTCGAATGCCAATGCGCTCTTTACGCACTAGCTCTCCTGGCTAGGATCCTAGCCCATGTTATCCCCGTGACCGTAGTCTTACCACTCGTCGGGGTTTCAAGCTTTTTAATGCTGCAATGCATTGGCTCACGGGCTTCTCAATATGTGAAACGCTGATGAGTCAACCCTCCTTTCGGGATTTCACCTTGGCTTTTCCCGATGGTAAACCTTGTGTAGCTCATGTCTGATCTAACAGCTGATGGGATTTCTAAATGAGATCCAACGACTCTCGATCTCTCTCTTATGTAGGCTTCTCCTAGGCTCCTCCTGGATGTAGAAACCAACGATCTAGATCTTCTTCTTCAACCGATCTGACGGTGGCTATGCTCCCTCCTGAGCTTTGCACTTTCCTCCCAACCTTGGGAGAATTACCAGTTCTCAAAGGCCTCGACCTTTGTCTTTCTTCTCCTCTGCGAACTCCTGTATCTTGAGCTTTGATGCACACGTTCTCCTCGACGTTTTTCCTCCTGAGCTTTCACTTCCAAATCCCCAAAGGATTCTTGGACTTATGCGCCTCTGCAGAGTCTTCACAAAAATACTTCTGGTGCCCGTCTGTTACATTCTTCCTATACACATGCCATCTTCATTGTTGTACTTGCCATCAATTACAAGCATGCGCTACCTGTTAAACATTTTCCAACAATCTCCCCCTTTGGCATTGATGGCAACTAAGGAACCCAAATTCTTTTCTCCCCCTTTGACATCAATGTCAAAGAGAACATGCTCCCCCTGAGCTGTTGCAGTATTTTAGGAGGTATCAGATATTAAATCAATACAAACTCCCCCTAACAGGAAGGACTCTCTTATATGAGGCCTGCAGAATATTTGTATCTGAACCAGAGTCTTCTCTTTCTGATTCTTGGAACTGTTCATCTTCAGCATCCGTTGTATCCACTGTGCAAAATTCAAAATTGCTCACCTCTCTTACTTGGACTCTTTTATCAATTTTCTCATGAGTGGATGACACCCCCTGTCACTGTTATCTCTCTGCTTCTGACTATTTTCCCCCTTTTGTTCCTTAAAGGTTAACTTTCCTTGACAAGGTCTTTCCTCTTGTTGTCTCTACAGGATGTCATGTACATCATATTGTACATCAGAATGTTGTTGTC
>ML807434.1:73758-92299 GCA_009831015.1 Picea engelmannii
AGTCGAAGCTACATCATGTTTTTCATGTTTCATGCTTGAAGAAGGTGATTGGAACCAGGTGCCAAATTCAAACCAACCTTCCAGAGTTAGCTGAAGAAGGATCCATTTGGCTACAGCCAGAAGCAGTTTTGGACCAGTGTGAGTGTCTCCTGCATTAGAGAACCATCAAGGAAGTGCTAGTATAGTGGAAAGATATGACTCCAGCAGATGTGACTTGGGAACCAGCTACCATTCTACAGCAGTTTCCACATATCAAGCCTTGAGGACAAGTTTGTTTTTAAGGGGGCGGACATGTTAAGGTCCTAACCCACACATAGGTAGATCAATGTATTCGGATGTAATAAAGGTCAATATTAATAAGGCCTTTCAATAAAATAGAATAAGGCAGATGTAAGAATACCTAATAGAAGCTTTCGCTTCTAGAAGGATCTTCCTCTAGATTCTTCTCTTAATAGACATATTTAGTATAAATAAGGGTCGAGGGTATGAAAAACCTAGCTTGGATATTATTGTAACAGAGCGTTTCTCGACTGGAGGTTGCCCCCTCGAAGAGGCCTGTGAACATTGCTTTCTGAATCAAAGTGTTATTTCAGTTGTTGTTCTCATATTATTTCTGTGTTATTGTGGAGATTATGCTGGTTATATTATTGTTATTCTGCCATTTCTAGCATTTTATTTATGTTCTGCGTATTTGTTATATCTGGTATCTTACATTGTCCTTGAGAACTATTTATAAAAAATGGTGTCTTATAACCTTTCTTTCTTTGCTCCATATTGATTTTTTTTTTTCATACAAAACTTTTTGAAAAGATGCCCTTCCTTTATTATACTCATAAAGACACTTTTATTTCCTTATGGTCTCTTCCAAATGTCTTGGGCTCATCATAATGTATCTTATCACTATAGAAAGAAAGTATCCCACTCAAAAACCTTTGGATTTTAACCTTCTCGTCCTTTTGAAATCAACATACCTCAGTTATTCAAGGAACCTCCTCGCATACCCATCCATTGTCATCCTTGCAATTTTGAGTTCAAATTACTCTTTCATTTTCTTATCATAATATTCTTCTGAAAATAATTTCTTTTGAAAATACATTTTGAATTGCCTCCATGTGATCCTCTTCTCATCAATGTACTTAAATTGCTTGAGTTAGTCCCACGACATTGATTATTTTCCATGAAGATGATAGATTGCAAATCTAGCTTCTACACGTGAGGAATAATGATTATTTTCCATGAAGATGATAGATTGCAAATCTAGCTTCTACACGTGAGGAATAATTTTTCAATTGGAAGTATTTCCTCATTCCCGAAAAGCAGGTTTATGCATATTCATATTTCTTATGCCCACCATCAAATGTAGGAGACTTTATCTTCCTCGTCTCTCCTTACAAATCATCTACTTTAGACCTCCTTTTTATGATATCTAACAAGAGACAAATTGGGGATCCTTTTTTACTCTGAAATTGTATGTGCCCTTGTAGTTGAGTTCCTTGGTGAATGGCTTTGATGTCTACTAGAAATTTTGGTTTCCTCACTCCTAAAATGAAATCTGTGCTCTTATGCCTTCCTTCAATCGAATGATTTATTTATATTCCTTTGTAAGATGTTAAAACTCTGTAACAGTTGATTGTTGTTGTGGTTCTACTTCTCCCAGGATTTCATAATTCTTGCATTGTCTTCTTTGTAGCTAAAAACATATCTTTGTAGGATTTTCATTGTCTCTACCAAATCTATGTTTTATGATTTTCCTTCTCTATTCCCATTTGATTTAGTTTCTTCATTACCCAAACTAATATGCAACCTCATGACTTAATATAGACGGTTGTAGGCTCCTTGTGCATCCTCCATATCTCTAGTCCCCATACTATAAATGCTCTATTATTCCTATATCCTTATGTTTTCAAAATGTGTAGCTAACAAAATTTTGTTAGATTAAATAAATAATAGCAATTTTGGAAATTGCACATCATTCCTATCTCTTTAAGGCCACTAGATGCCTTCTTTTGATTTTTTGAGAAATTATTCTTCCGAAATATGGATCATGGGTGAATAAAATGATTTTTCCCTCTAATATATTTCCATTGACTACTCTCTTTCTCAATTCTGATCTTCGGATAGAAAGTTATGGCTTCCTGAAGCTAGCAATTTTACCTCTTTTTGTACTGTCTCAATGGTATAGTAATTCGTAGAAGCCAAATTTATACACCTATGCAACAAATTTTGTCAGAAGCAGAAGGAAATTATTTATTTTCATATATAGTATCTCTAATGGAGACCACTCAACAACTTTCAGATTTGAAATATGATTCTCTAGTCACCTTCTGCAACCATTTAGATTTAACTACTTTGTCCTTTTTCACCTTTCCTAGAATTAGAAATCTCTCTCTCTCTCTCTCTCTCTCTCTCTCTCTAATCATTGTTGATGTGGCATGTCACATGTATACTAATGTGGAAGATGGGTCTACATGTCCTACTCCACATCTTCCATGTCATCCTTGGCTGATCCAATGACTACCCTTCAATAATATCAATTGTTTAGATCTATTTTCCAACTTAAAGGTGCATGAGTCTTATCGAAGCAACTTACCTATGAAAGATCCATCGACCATGTTTAACTCGATCTAACAACTCATATGAAATTTGGGCTTATACATGATCAAGCATTAAATTTTATTCTTAACCATAAAAGATCCAACGAATGACATTGTTTTGATCAGATGCCTCAAATTCATTTCAAGATTAAAGGTGCTTGATCGCTATCAGAGCATCTTACCCTGAAATATCTAATGGTGAGGATTGATCTAATATAAAGAGTTATATCTAATTTGGGATTAAAGGTGCACAACCCTTAGCCTTGTCACTTACTCCCGCTAGATCTAAGGGTTGAGATCTATCTGATCCAGCGACTCCCATTTATTTATAGCTTTAATATGATTGGTGGTTAATGAGGATACTTAACCCCGATATATATGACGGTTAAGGACACTCTGATTAGAAAATTTAGATTGAATTCGGGATTATACTTGAGTGATAGTTAATGAAGCTACTTAACCTCAAAATATCAAACGATGGAGATTAATCTGATCCGGTGACCTAGATTAAATTTAGGCTTAAAGGTGATCAAGGTTTAACATGATCCTTAACCCAAAAATATCCCATGGATAATATTTGTTCGATCCAATGGCCTGAATTCAAGCTTAAAAATGCATGATCCTTATCCATGCAACTTACTCCTAAAATATCTAATGATGGAGGTCGATCATGATCAATGGTATAGATGATCTCAAGAAATTAATATGTAGTGAGATTAATCGACACCCAAAGTATCAATACCATCATACCACCTTAGGTGTACATGTTGGATTCTTTTTGGGTTCAGGTCATAAGTGAACTCCACAAACCCACCTGACAATACTCTCGATACCACACATGGTATTCAGTTCGCCACCACAATATTCCATAGAAAACCTACCACTGTGGCTCTGCTAACATGGAAATTATTAACGTGGTAGAATGGTCCACATGGCACCCTAAGGGGATGCCATGTCACCCCTCCAACCACTCTGGCCCTACCTCGGATATCAGGAATTCGAATTTTAATTTAAGTCAACAAAAACATTTTTCGATAATCTAGATTATCGTCATTCCAAATGCAAGGTTTTGTCATTCAACATATTCCTTTCCTCTTCAATATTTATCTATGTATAAAGTGGCATCTGGCATCCACATATCCACATATCCGATAAACTGGATACAAGGTTCCCTTGTGTTAAAGTTCCACATCTGACATTCGGGTCTAGTTTTAAAGGTATGCAAAAAGGAATGACCATATCTCTGTTACTCGGATTAAAGGTTCCATTCCATCAAGGTTCCAACATTTAGAATCCATCTTTTATTTAAAATTCACTTAAGAGGAATTATTATATTTTCGCGATCCTAGATAGTTAAGGTTCCAACATCTGGATCTGACTTTTAATTTAAATGCTATCTGACTTTTCCTTTAAAGGGGTTATTCAGATCCCTGGTTATCCAGACCTCCCACCCCTTCCACGTTTTTCCACCACCATGACTGATCTAGGTGGATATCAGTGGCCACCCACCTTTTCCAACTGGCTCAAAACAGTTTTCTAGCAATTTTGTCAATTTACTATTTTTAATAGTTTTAACTTCCGAGGCCATTTTGAGGGCCTAAATGAATGTTTTTCAGAATCATGATTCTAAATTATATCCAAAGGCATAATTTATCCCCCAAAATGCATCTCCTCGACAATACCTTTCCAACGGGCTATCATACGCCTAAAACAGAGATCGTATGCAAAAGTTATGACACCGGGAAGATAATGTACTAACTTACCCAAACGGGGCCCACATGACTTTTGGCGCTTCATCTCCTAGGGTTAGGTTTTTGGATGTCTAGGGTTCTTATAATTCCTATTTATTGTAAAAATTCCTTCATAGCCTCATTGTAATCATATTCTTGTGAATGAGCGTTGCCGTCACATCTCTTCTCATAGATAAGCTGCCACCATTCCAGCAAGCTTGTTTTCGCTGCATTTTACAGTTTCATCTTATTTCCTTATTGAATAGAAAACCAGTTTTACTGTATATCTGTTATTTTTTGTTAATCACCTGTTAATAATTTGTATTCATTTCGTTCCTCTCATAAAATCCGGATCAGTGGTATCAGAGGGGTCTTCTCCTTATCGTCTTAATGCATGTCCCCAATGAGGTCAGAGTACAAAGAGTTGGGTCTTGAGGTTGTTTCTATTGAGGAAACAATATCTCGCACGCCAAAGCGACCTCTCATGGAAGGAGAAAATAAATATGACGGGATAGGAGATCCTTTCAAATTTTTGATTGAGGAAGCCCTCACACAACAAAGGAATGAGATGATGGATAGTTTCATGCAAATCCTTTGGCGACTACCAACAGGTGATGCATCTTCTTCAAGCGAAGGTGTTGCCCCCTTCAAGGTACAAATAAACTTCGATATTCCTATATTTGAAGGTCAGATAGACATAGATTCTATATACAAGTGGTTGAATCTACTAGAAGGGTATTTTTCTATCCATAACTTTTCGGATAAAGAAAAGATTACTTTTGCACTCCTCAAAGTCGTTCCCCATGTCAAAGATTGGTGGGAAACCTTTTGTGAGAAAATGGAAACAGAGACCACAATATGGAAAGAAAGAGACCAAGCAGTACCATATTTCACAAATATCTTCCATACCTTGTTCACCAAGTTGGGTATCAAATATTCGAAGCGACATATGGTGCTCAAGTATCGCGGTGCTCTTCATAGATACATCCAGACCGAAATGGAATTTCTGGACATCTCATCCTTGGGCGCAGCCTATGGAAATGTCATCAAAATCAAGTAGAAGCTCAAACAAAAGATGCGGCAATTTGGGCCTGGGAACCCCTCACAAAAAAATCCAGGAAAGGGTGGCCCCGACCCATAGAACAAAGAACAGAGAAAAGACGGACAGTATCAGGACAACCAGTCCAATCCATAAGCAAAGAAGGAAACCTAAAAGACAAAAAAAGATATCGAGAAGTGGTGTGACTTCCATAAGAGCCCTTGGCATAACATTGTTGACTACCGCTCAAAGTAGTCACTGGTGGACGAAGTGAAAGCCTCTGAATCAGATGTGGGTTATGACTCTGAGCCAGAACCAAAAAGGGGAAGACAGATCATTGACGCATAACCCAATGCCACCATTGCTACCACCAATCTCCATCCTGCTGAACCAGACAAGCCAGGAGAAGGAGAGCTCCTCTTCCATTCAAAAATGTGGGTAAAAGGCACCCCATTCCACTTCATCCTTGATAGCAGTAGCCAGAAGAACCTCATATCAGTAGAGGTCGTCAAGTTGTTGGCCCTGTCAACAACACCTCACCCACAACCCTACCCCATTGGATGGCTCCGCCAAGGAAGTGATCTCCGCATCAGCCAACAGTGTCAATTTTCATACGGCATCAAGCCCTTCAAAGACAAGGTATTATGTGATTTTTCTCCTCTTGAAGTTTGTGATGTTATTTTGGGACAACCTTATTTATGGAAACGTCATGTTGTATATGAGTCTAGGCCTCATAGTGTTATTATTACTTTGAACAGGAAATTGTACAGGATACCCGAGGCAGTCCCACCTGGTGTTATTTCCTTAATCTCTACTAAGCAATGCAGGAAGGTCATCTCTTAGACAGGAAAGTTTGTCTTCTTCATGATTCACTCTCAGAATAAGCGAAAGAACACAGCCACATCCAGGGTCTCTGCAACCAACCTCTCCACACAGCAGAAGCAAGTAGATAAGGTCATGGATGAATACTTGGATATATTCTCCTCACCTACCGGGGTACCTCTTCACTGCCAGGTCAAGAACCCCATCGATATGACCCCCATCACACCGCTACCCAATGGGCCAGTCTATCGTAGTTGTTTGTTAGAGAATGAGGAGATCAAGCGATAGATCCAAGAACTGCTCCACAAGGGTCACATTCATCCTAGCTCATCACCTTGTGGGAGCCCAATCATGTTGGTACATAAGAAAGATGGAACCTGACGACTCTGCATTGATTACCGAGCTCTGAATAAAATCACAATCAGAAACCGATAGTTGATTCTTCGAATCGGTGACCTCCTTGATCAACTCACGGGGGCCAAATACTTCAATAAGATTGATATGAAGTCTGGATACCACCAGGTCCCGATAGAACAGACAGATGTATGGAATATCGCCTTCAATTCAAAGGAAGGCCTTTTTGAATGGTTGGTCATGCCCTTTGGTTTGACAAATGCACCAGCCACTTTCATGAGGATGATGGACGATATCCTGTGACCATTCACCAATAATTTTTTAGTGGTGTATCTGGATGACATTCTCATTTACAACAAGACTTGGGCCAAACACTTGCAGCATATTCAACAGGTTATGCACACCCTGCGACAGCACAAGTTATATTCCAACTTGGAAAAATTATCCTTTGGCATGGACAAGGTCCATTACCTGGGCTACATCATTGATTAGCATGGCGTACATGTGGATCCATCCAAGATCCAATTCATCTATGACTAGCCAACCCCAACCACACTCACTGAGCTTCGGAGCTTCTTGGGCCTTGCCAATTTCTACCGCAAGTTCGTGTTGGGATTCTCCCATATTGCATGGGCCCTCAGCCAAATAACCAGAGGTGGTGGTAAGGCAAAATTTGCATGAGGTCAATCCCAACAACAACGTTCGATGATTTGAAGCAGCGCTTGTGCTCAACCCTAGTACTTTCACTCCCAGACCTGCAGCAGCCCTTTGAGATTGAGATAGATGCTTCCGACTATGTTGTGGGCATCGTTCTCACTCAGCGCGGCCACCCTGTGGCCTATCATAGTGAGACACTATCAGACGCTATCCATAAGTACCCTACTTATGACAAAGAAATGTACTCCATTGTGCAATCCTACCGCTAGTGGAGACACTACATTTTTGGGAAGGAGACAATCATCCACATTGATCATAAGCCACTGTAGTTCATGCAGACACAAGGAAAATTGCAGAATGACCTCCATCAAATGTGGTCCACATACTTGCGGCAATTCCACCTCAACATCAAGTATAAAACAAGAAGAACCAATCACGTCATTTTTTTCCTCAGCATACCTCCAGTCGCGGCACTCACCACAGTGCTAGACTCTTGTGGCCATGAGACCTCTGGATGGCCCCAACTCTATGAGACAGACCTGGACTTCGCCACCACCTACCAAATGTTGGGGGAAAATGGAGTTGTCGATAATTTCCATCTTCAGGATGGGTTGTTTTGTCATCTGGACCATATCTGTGTTCCATCAAGCGAGCGAGCGAAGCTGATCTATGAAACCCACTACAGTCGGGTGGCAAGACACTTTGGTGTCGAAAAGACAGTGGTGATGCTACAGAAACATTTCTATTGGCCAAAAATTCGATAGGAGGTCAGCAAGTATATAAGGTCCTGCACTGCCTGCGCAATTGCCAAACCAACCACTAAGATAGAGGGCCTCTACACCCCTCTTCCTACTTTTGACAGGCCATGGGAATCCATCTTAATGGACTACATTTCGGGCCTCTGTTCCACCAAGTGGGGAAATGATTTTGTTTTTGTGTTTGTTGATCGCTTTTCTAAGATGGTGATTTTGGTTGCCTACAAGAAGAACATCACAGCAGTGGCTACTGCCAAGCTCTTATTTGAACGAGTCTGGGTACATTTTGGAATCCCACAAACCATTGTCTCATATCGGGACAGTCAATTTCTCAGCACATTTTGTTCCAGCCTCTGGTCACTTCTGGAGACCAAGCTCACCAAATCCACAGCCTTCCACCCTCAGACAGATGGCCAAACCGAGGTTGTAAATCAAATGATTGTTCATATCCTTCACATGTATAATTCACAGCACCCTCACACATGGGATGAGAGCCTTCCCTATGCCCAGCATATCTACAACCGAGCCCTGCATAGCTCAACCAGCCACAACCCCTTTCAAGTGGGGTCAGGATTCCAACCATTGGGTCCCATAGATGTTTCACTTCCCCTTGTGGTCACCTCGACCGACTCATATCCTGCTCCAACTGAAGCTAACAAAGCCACCTGGTTCATTGATCGGATCAATCACATCCACCAACAGGTTCGGGATATCCTACAAAATTCCAATGAAAAGTAAAAACAGCGCCATGATCAACATTGGGTGCCACATAAGTTTCAGGAGGGAGACAAAGTTTGGTTGCACTTGCAGAAAGAACACCTTATAGGACCCCATTGAAAGCTTCTCCCACTCCATTATAGTTCGTACACCATCACCAAGGCTGTGGGGGATAATGATTTTCAGCTCAACATTCCTCCTTTCCTTGGCCTCTACCCAGTGTTCAACGTGGATCTCCTTCGCCCTTATTTCCCACCATTATTGGACACCTCAGAAGTAGCAGAACAACTGACACCAACAGAGCTCAACCCTGACTGCATACAATAAGCATCCAATTATCAGATTTTGGACACACAGATCAAGGGCACTTGACATCAAAGGATCCAACTTTATCGAGTCGTTAAAGCAGGACAGCTCCTGCACCAAGGCAAGTGGCTCACCCGAGGCAAAATTCAGCAGAAAATTTATCATCTGATGGGGGACCTCAATGCAATGGAGACCATTGCTTCCTAATGAGGGAGGATTGATCCAGATGGATATCAGTGGCCACCCACCTTTTCCAACTAGCTCAAAACTGTTTTCTGGCAATTTTGGCAATTTACTATTTTTAGCAGTTTTAACTTCCGAGGCCATTTTGAGGGCCTAAATGAAGGTTTTTCAGGATCAAGCTTCTCAATTATATCCAAAGGAATAATTGGGCCCCCAAAATGAATCTCCTCGAAGATACCTTTCCAACGGGCTATCATACCCTTAAAACGGAGATTGTATACAAAAGTTACGACCCCAGGAAGTTAATGTACTAACTTACCCAAACGGGGCCCACATGACTTTTGGCACTTCATCTCTTAGGGTTGGGTTTTTGGATTTCTCGGGTTTTTTGCATTCCTGTTTATTGTAAAAAGGCCTTCAGAGCCTCATTGTAATCATCTTCTTGTGAATGAGTGCATCTGTCACATCTCTTCTCAAAGATAAGCCGCCACCATTCCAGCAAGCTTGTTTCTGCTACATTTTACAGTTTCAGCTTATTTCCTTATTGAATAGAAAACCAGTTTTACTATATCTCTGTAATTTTGTGTTAAGTACTTGTTAATAATTTGTATTCATTTCGTTATGCTCATAAAATCTGGATCAATGGCCTGCCAATATGGCCTCGCCACAGGAAACCTTCCATTGTGGCTTTTCCATGTCACCCACCATGTGGATTCCACATCATCATGACATCACTATATGGAAAAATATTCATTTTTTTCCAAAATTTCTGAAAATTTTCCAATATTGTCTATTTTCCTGAAAGTTTTCTTTGTCTGCCATGAAAATTTCACAAGCTCAACCTGAACCATTCATTCTCCTCCCCTAGATTCAACCTTGATATCACTGAACTAACCCTCATTCTTGCCAATTCGCCACTTCTGTGTTTATTTTCCCTCTGGAATTTCGCCCAGAATTAGGAATTTCACCTAATTTCTCCATGGCCTTCCATGGATGAATCTGCAAATCCATAATACATCCAAGTATTCAACTACAACTTTATAATTCACCCACTACCAATTTCTACCACACTTGCGAAATTTCAACCCCATAATTTCTGAATTTGGGCATTTTCCCAATTTCTCTCCTGGAGAATTTTTGTCAAACATTTCATAGGAAACCTGTAAAAATTTTATTTTCATCTTGGTACCTGGCCCATATAGCCTAAGTGTTGTAACATTTTCTCTAATACCACCTTGTAACATACCTTGGCCTTCATCATGGGCCATGTCACTGCAAAACCACTCTGATACCTCAATTAACTATGCCCAACAGGGCTCTGATACCACTTTATAAAAATATGCCCTACAAATGGTACAATTATGTAAGATTTACACTAAAATGAAACACCATTCATAATCATTTAAAATTCATAATTACTCATGGAAAATATTCATTAATATAATGTGGAAATTAAATTGAAATTACATGGAAATTAATGTGGAAGTTACAATGAAAATTAAACACGTTATACACAGTAATATAAGCACAAGTAAACATGGTAATTATCTTTTTCAAAAGAACCAACTAACTACAAAAGTCATATGTTCCAACTAGCCATAAACAACATCATTCTATCTCTAAATGACATGTCACCCTCAAGCCAGAGATATGACTCCACCAGGGCAAAGGCACTCTCACCAGGCCAACTAAGGTCTCACAACTCACACAATAAAATTCTAGGACAAGGTACCAACTCCAGCAATAGTTCCATCCCATAGCCTCTCATTCCTCCCAACCTATCCAACCCAAGGAAATGTACCTCCTTCTCTAAACCACAAGTCCTTAGGTTGTCCCACTTCTCTTCCATGGCTTCAACACAGGTCAGTTAGGAAGGATCAGAGCTTTGTGGCTCAAGGAACTCCATTTGTTATAATGGATTCTCCAGGAACGTACTAGGCCTTACAAATAGGGAAAAAATCACTAGTAAATTTGGGTCATCTTGTGATGATCATTTCGACGCTCGTGCGACGTTCTGTCTTGGAGATGGTGATGAATCTTCAACCCCCCAAACATCATATCACATGCCGTGGACATTGTAACGACCTAAGGATATTGTCTCCCGTACGATGACCTAAGGATGTCGTAACGTTGTTGTCGCTCGAGAGACGACCTTTGTATTTCATCGCACGTGAGACAACCTAAAGAGGTCATCACACAAGAAACAACCTAAAGAGGTCGTCCCATGAGAGACAAACTAAAGAGGTCGTCTCTCACGTGACGACCTCTTTAGTCATCGCACGTGCAACGACCTAAAGTGGTCGTTGCACAAGAGATGACCTAAAGAGGTTGTCGCACAAGAGAAAACCTTAAGTCATCACCAAATAGATGAACTATCCAACGAATCCTTGTCACGAAGTATCAATACCATCGACGATAATAGTCATCACTAGAGCGATGAGCTCTGAGTATTTAAACAAAATAAGAAAATATTCTCACTTTTCATTTGGGGAGAGTAGGAATATCTTTTAACCCCAAACAAAATCATGCTATCCATTGTTGAACACCCTTCCCTTATGACTAGAGAAAGGCCATCAATATGTTTTCTATGTTAAAGGATTTAGTCCCCAATTCCATGAATTAGGGCTACCACAAATGGTTCTTATGGCATAAACAATGGTTTGGGGCCCTAAACTATAAATTTTTCTCCTAATTAGTGTTGTTTTGGTTCACAAGAATCTACAAGGCTTCATACCATGGATTTTATCTTTAATGGGTGTTTTTAAGGCTCATAAGACAAATCTACAGGATCCTAAAATATGTTATAGGCCCCATTAGGAAACTAATTTCATTAATAAGTGCAGTGAAAATACCTCTTATTGACTAAATTATTGCAACTTTGGAGCTTTTAACTCATGGATTCTACCCTTTATGAACATTTTCTAGGCTCATAAGCCATATATGTGGTCTTAAATAATAATATAGGTCCTAGATATGAAATATTTCCTAATAAAAGTATTAGGAGTCCAATGTCATGGATTCAAGGAAATACAAATTGTTTTTGTCCAGTAAATTATGACATGGGGCTGTAAACCATGATTTTTTCTCATAATGAGTGATTTTCTAGACTCATAGGCCATTTATAGGAATGAAAACCATGGTATGAGTTTTGGATAGAGAATACTTTCTTTATAAAATCAATAGAAACCTAATTTCATGGATTAGGGATAGTATTTGTGTTTTTTGTGTATTGATAATGGTTCAAAGTCTTGAATTATGGATTTTTCTCTTAACGGATTTTCTTTGGATCACAAGTTATATACATGGCCTTAAACTATAATATAGTATTTATTCAGATCACAAGTTATATACATGGTTTTAAACTATAGCATAGGTCTAAATCATGTAATATTTTTCATATGGAGATATTAAAGACTCGATTTCATTGGTTAGTGGAAATATATATGGTTATTGTGTCTTAAACCATGGTTTGTAGCAAAAGAGTGCATTTTCCCTTGATGAATGTTTTTGGCATATTCCATCTATAGAGGCCTAAACCATAGTATAAAACCTAAACAAATGTTTTTCCTATAAAACGAAAGGATTAGAGGAGAGAGTAATGGTTTTTTTTAACCTAAGTTGGATATTATGCAATTAATTTTCTTTTTGGTTATTTATTTTATTTTGTGACTTAATTTATAAGCTAAATTAATTTATAAGCCAAAGGTATTCCTTGAAAATTATTCTTTTAATTTTTTTGGTTTACTTCACCAATGGTTTTTCCTTCGAGTTTAAGAAAAACATTTGTTATTTTCATTTACATAGAATTTAAAGTATCATATGCATAAGGAGAAATAGAATATGATCTATAACAATATATACAATGTATTATGGGTGAAATTTACAATTCTTCTGGACTAAACCATGATTTTTTCTCCTAATCCATGTTTTATTTATGATATGAGCTTAGTGTTTGTGGGGAAAGTCCCCTATGGTTGTGGGAAAACCAAAATAGATCAATGACCATATAAAGATAAGAAAATTCCCATGAAATCGAACATCGAAGAATCTGTAACTAATTTTATCAAAGTAACTAAATTTTGAGAAAGAAAACATGATGAAATTACTTGAGGTCCTATGTTCGAAGTAGATCCACAGCTTGAAGTGCTTTCACTTATTCTTGATTGCTTCTTCTAAAACCTGCAAAAAATTATGCACACAAGACTACAAGAAAAATTAGTTATACTGATAACTAACTAATCAACTTGATCAAATGTAGAAAGAATCATTGCAATTAGTATTCTAAACATGTAATCATTCAACAATGATGAATCACATATCAAAAACACTATATATCGAAGGAATGTGCATCTCAAATGTGACGGCCTGAATAAGCTCCTCTTGGTTTCGAGAATAATTTATTGAAGTCATCTGATCTTGGAGCAAACCTCCCTTGATCTGAAGGAGCAACAACAAAGTCAACATTGACTATGTTGTTGCTTTGTTGGATTGAGAGAGGTTTTCTCCAAGAATAAATGACTCCAATAATTTTTTCTCTACTGAACATGGCCAACTATGTGAAGGTGGAAGCTCCTATGCCCCCCCCCCTCACATTACTCTCAATTCCCCAATACCCAATCTATATTCTAATAAAAAATATGCATTAAAAATATTCAAAATCGATAATAAAAAAAAGTGATTGTAAAGCTATAAATGAGGTTTATCATTGAAAGACCTATGTCATAAAAAATAATTTTTATAAATGATATTTATCATCCAAAATATGTTCCAAATATACTAGCTATATAATGTACATCGATCTGTCTTATAAAATTATTATAGATCATAAATTTATTTTAGTCTTCTTCGGTTTTATAGTCCAGTTCTTAAGTAATTCATCAATCTCCATGTCTTTGTTTTCTATGGGCTCTTCAACAGTTGATGTTGCTTCAGTCCTCTCACACTGAGAATGCCTAGTTTTCTACCCACGGCGTGGAGGTTGCTTTGAGGGGCCATCGCCTACAAAAACAAAAAATATTAAATTTGTATAGCCAATTTGTAAATATCATTGAAGTAGTTCATTAATATTAAAAACAAACTTTGCAATGTAATTATTTACCTAGTCGAATAGTGGGCATCGTTGGAATGGTTTCCCTGTACTCCTGATCTTCAGGTCGAGGAGGCTCAACTACGACTTTATTTTCCATTGAAACGACAAAATTTATACAGACAAAACTGTAAAAGTATAAGTAATAAAAATTATAAGTACACAATTTGTAAGTACAAAATTATTAAGTATATGATTAATATAAATCCATTTTACCGTCGTGGGCCTCAGTCACAGAAACATCATCAGGTTGCACCCCACTGGGATGCGGCTGCTCGAGAGCACCATGATATTCTGGTCACATTTCACTATCAATGCATTGTTTTCCAGTACTAATGTTTTTGTTAATAATGTTGCTCCCCTAATTAAAACAAAGTAAGACATTAAAGTTATGGATGATATCAAACATTTATGTATTTTATAAGTAATGAAAGGTTAATGTGGATTGATTTTGTTTTACCTTATCCTGCAAACTAGATATTGGGGTCTGCCCCATGCTTTTCCTATGATCAACGACAACTTTATAGTTGTACTTGTAACCAAGTCAGAGGTATTTCTTTTTGGTTTCAGTTCCAAAGTCATCCCCCTGCATTGCATAAGAGTATGTATTTTTAATGTTATTGGATGCAATTACCTAAAATTTGTAAGGTGATACAAATAATATTGTTAAGATGTCTTCGTAATTACTATTTGTGATTGTAAACTCAAGTAGTTGTCTTGGCCTACCCTGTGCTGGCCATGTT
Organism: Picea engelmannii; assembly: GCA_009831015.1. Taxonomy (NCBI): domain Eukaryota; kingdom Viridiplantae; phylum Streptophyta; class Pinopsida; order Pinales; family Pinaceae; genus Picea; species Picea engelmannii. Next base: position 88,745 of record ML807434.1, read on the forward strand.
TGGAAATCCTTGCTCTGGTTTCATTCGAAGTGTCAGGCAACCTATCATCAAAAGTTTCAAGTATGTTATATACCACACTTTTATTTATATCTAAAGAAAATTAAAGGTATCAAATTCAAAATATTGTAATTTACCTTGGGGTACCAATTATTTGTTCTCCTGTTTTTCTTAAAAAAAAAAAAATTGCATCATCAGTGAGTGCCTTCCACTCCCTCTATGGAATCGATGGAGGGCTCTCATACCTAGGGTTGACTGTCAATTTTTTTCTATACACATCCCTTGTATAGTTTAAATGTTCTCCCGCTGTAGAGGAGATCATTTTTTTATTGAAGGTCTCTACTCCAAAGAGGCCTTCAAGATAATCCAAAAGTTTTGTTTTGAGGTCGGAATTCTAGCAACTCCACCTCGCGCGTATGGTTTCCCCAAAAATAAACAAGGCCTTCCTCTCTAGGTGCCTATAAAAATGGTAATTTCCTACACGCACAAAATATATAATCATTAATTTAAAAATAATAATCTCGATGATTTATGTTTGAGATGGACAACATGAAACAGTTAAAATATGAAAAACTACCTAGGAGTCTTATTTGTTTTAATGGAATTATGTTATCGTCGACCAAAAATTTGCACGAAAGGGCCCCCATGTTGGTCACATGTCTAGCTCCAGGAAATGCACCCATATCAACCACATCAGCAACCTCATCTTTGTCACCACCTCTACTATAGCCTGGCCACTATGGGGATGTCTAGCGGTGTGTGTCATGGCTTCCATCTAAAGGTGTGGAAGATGGAGAAGTAAACAATCTAGTAGCTATATGCGACCCAGGTCAGGACTCTATGGCATCTCTGTAGCTCCACTACTATCGACATCGAGATGAGCAGGATCCAAATATATCTATATAAGAAAGAAATTGTTTTTCGTTAGATAATGTAAAAGTTAAAAAATAAAATATCATATTGAAATTATCAGTACATAAAAAAATCACTTTAAATTATGGTTATTACCTGATATGTCCTAAGTTGTGCCATAACCAAATTGGTCCTTTCAATGACATCAGAAGTTTGATCTGCACGGTCTAAAAAGTGAGCAAGTTCCTTGTTCTCTTTAATGATCTTATTTTTTATCATTACCATTGGATCAGAGGATGAATACAACTCCTCATCATCAGAGGAATCATGATCATCATGGCCTGCAAAATACATATTTCAATAAAATCAATGTTATTTCAGTTATATAAACAAATGAAATAATTAATCGTCACACATATAAAATTATATAAACAAATAATAAAATTCATATAAAATCAAAGTCGAATTTGTTAATCGTTTACATTTTCTATGGTTGCCTCTTTTCAATGATAATCCTCCTACATTATAATATAATTAGAACCCCCACTACAAGGAAAAGATCTTTTAGCGAAGGTTTCCAGTGTTACAAAATTAGCAAAAATTGTCAAAAAAACCTCTGCTACAACATTTGTTTTCGATACCGGATGTTTTTATGGATACTATAACGAAATTTGATTATAAATAAAAAAAACCTAGGCAGGCGGAGGTGTTAGTGGATGTTTACAAATCGGTGTGTTTGTATAAGGAACAAGCATCGGTGTGTACATACATGTACAACACCGGTGTTGTACACATAACGTCAAGCACCAGGGCAGTAAAATATTTAAGCACCAAGGCGTTTGTCTTATAAGCATCGGGGATTTAACAGTAAAACGCACCGGGGGAGTTAAAAATAATAAAGCACCGAGGCTTTCTGCATAGAACGTATCGGTGCATTATTAATAAGAAGGCATTGATGCTGTATAAAATAATATGCATTGATGTGATACCTAGAAAAACCCCCCAGTGCATTAAAAATTGAAAGCACTAATTCTTTGCAGTAACAAACAAGCTTTGGTGCTTATCTATAACACAATAGCGTCGGTGCGTATTAATAACACAAAAGCACCAATTCTTTGTATAATATTAACGCACCAAAAGCCAAATTTTTAATATAATTTTGTGGTATTAAATTAATATTGAAACCAGTGCTAATTGATTACATAAAAGCACCGGTGCGAATTTCATATGAAACGCACCGGTGAGTTTTAATATTAAATGCGTCGATGATATTAATAATTGAAATACACCGAGAAACATCGACCTGTGATAGTGCAATTATTGTTATTTTTTAATTCCACTATTTATCAAAAAAATTACATATATCTTATATTTTGATTAGTGAATTTGGATATGATGTTCGGATTAATTTGTTATAACAATAGATTTTTCATCTCTTCATTATAATATTTAGTCATCCATATATTTAATCAATGATGTAACATTTCACAGTGACATTGGACAATGCAATAGAATAAATTAAAACATATTTTATTATATTAATAAGAGGGTCTTTGCCATACAAAATGGGACACTTATCGGTAATCCCTTGTCTTTCAATTGGGACACTATGTCCATTACATTATACAAAAATTTCTGATTTTCACAGCCAGTTATTTCAAAAAAATAAAAATGTAGCTTGCATTGATATCCAAATGTATTGGTCATCATTCTTCACTGGAACTATTGTTAGTGTTCGAGCTACTTCCATGCCTTGGGTTATTTTTCTTAATGTTTGGTTGATTTCCTTGGTTGTTTTGTTCTTATTCAAGTTCCATCTTCAAACATAAAAATAAATTGTAACGAGTCTATCTACATTGGTGAGAATAATGAAAATTGAAATAAATAATATACATGAATGTAAATTGAAAAGTGTCGTACCTCCAAAGAAAGAATTGACTCATGATTCATACACATATGTTTAAAATCAAATATCATGCCTTGTTTCAACAATTATTTTGTTGACTCTATTCCATTCTTTGTTTTCTACAAGTTTTATACCTCATAATAAATCATAGATTTAATATAAAGTATTATTTTTGTTTCATTAATTATAAAATGATAGAAGTAAAACAACATAGATTATACTTACAAATTCCACAATTAATTTTTGATATGCCAACATATACTCACAACCCTTAATTAACCCAATGTCAATCAATTTTTTTGATGGATCTTCTTTGTATGTTAGCACTTGTTTGAAGACATTCAAGGATATTTGTTGTAAAACAACTTAAAATATACCAAAAAAAAAACTTAAGTTGTTATAAGGAAATAACAATTACTCACAAACTTTGCTATCAACCCTTTTCTTCCTTGTCGTCCAGTTTTATGTGCAAAATGAGTTCCATTTTCTTTTCTTTTTTGTAAGAGAATATTTGAAAATCAATATTTAATGTTTAATTAACTATTTGTACCTAATAGAAAAATTCAATGATTACATACATTTGAAGCACGTTGTTGTTGAGATAACTCCTCCTGCGATGCAATTATGTCCAATTCTTTGACCATCTCCTTGTACACATTTTTGGACATTCCTACTGACATATTTCGGATATCAGCTCGTTGGTCCTCTGGGATTTTCATAATTTTCCTGAAAAATTAACATGACAATAAAGTATTTTTATATTGATATATGAAAACTAAATATCACAAAATTGATATATT
>ML807434.1:116493-134014 GCA_009831015.1 Picea engelmannii
TAATAAATTTAATGGAGAAATTAGAAGTGGACCCAACCTTAAAATAAGGAAAGTGGGTCAAGTGACCTAGAAGATGTTTTTAAGGAAGCTACTTGGAGAGTATAAATAAGAGGCAAGGCTCTCTCATTTGAATCACACTTGAGAATATTGAATATATATAGGTGTCTGAGGTAAAAAAATGATATCTAAGCCAAAATTCTGAGGAAAGTGAAGAGAAGAAGACCGAAATGGAAGGAAGGATAAATTCTTTTGATGGTGTTTTCTAAGGTATGTTATTTACAGGTCATCTCACCATTTTTGCTATAAATTTTTTTCTATAATGATTCAGATATTTAAATTTCTATTCAAGTGAGAAAACATATCCAAGTATCTTTGGTAAAAAACTCAGCTTGTGGGTCATTGTATTTTTGGAGTTACACTCCGTGGAAAATAGGGTTTGTGGCCAGTCCTGAAACTAGTCAAAATCAGGTGTTCCAGGTAAAAACATCATAACTTCTTCATAACAGATCCAAATTCTATGAGACAATATGTGTTGGTTAGGGTACAGTATATAGTATGGTTTTTAATAGTTTCATATCATTTCATCAAATATTTTGTGCGGGGCACGCTCTACAAGGTCGCTTTCTAGAATAAGCCAGAATTCAACAAGGTATGCCATTTTTGCTATAACTCCTTTTCTGAGAGGTTCAAAGTAGTTACACTTGGAGTAATTACAGAAAACACATTGAAGAACATTGTGTATTAGTTTCATATCTTTATACATTACAGGTTCAAAGTTATGATTACTTCAAGTTAGGGTTGTTGACTAATCCAAAACTAGTCTTGTGAGACTAAAGAAAAGTTTGATGAAAATGTTAGTCTCTTGTTGTTAAAGTTAAGGAAGGTTTGAAAGAATGTGATCATATACACCGGGTCTATTACAGAGCTACAAATCAGATTTGGATGATGAAATTTATGAGGGCTTTTGGTTGAGGTACATGTTGAGTACATGGTTGAGACAAGTAGTTGATGAGTTGGCACATACATGAGGTGTATAGTTGATGATGTTGGTACATATTGATGAGTCATAGTTGATGAGTAGTTGACACATGATTGGTACATACTTGGTACATGGTTGGATGCACTTGTTTATGGTACAGGTTGATTACAGGTTGGTTCATGGTTGATGCACTTATTTATGGTATAGGTTAATTACAGGTTGGTGAATGGTTGATGCACTTGTTTATGGTACAGGTTGATTATAGGTTGGTGCATGGTTGATGCACTTGTTTATGGTAGAGGTTGATTATAGGTTGGTGCATGGTTGATGCACTTGTTTATGGTACAGGTTGATTACAGGTTGGTGCATGGTTGATGCACTTGTTTATTGTACAGGTTGATTACAAGTTGGTGCATGGTTGATGCACTTATTTATGGTACAGGATGAGGTACAGGTTGATGCATGGTTGATGCATGGTTCAGATTTATTGGTACAGGTTTACAGCAGTATATCTCACAATGATAGTGTGACAGTGGTTCCATCATTCTACTTCTACTTCAGGGTGGCAGGACAAGGCAAGGACAGGTGGTTGTAGCCACCTTCTGGTTGTAGCTGGAGAACATAGGGGGTTGTAGCCTCCTTCTGGTTGTAGCCATATAATTGGGGAGTTGAAGCTTCCCTCAGGTTGTAGCCTAAGAAACTAGGGGGTTGGAGCCTCCTTCCAGTTGCAGCTGGAAAACAAAGGAAGTTCGTGCTTCCAATGAATGTAATTCTTCAAGACATATAAGAAAAAGCATTCTGTGGTTTTCTACCAATTTGGGTTTCCATGTAAAACACTGGTGTACTGTGTATGTGTATGATTGTCCATTTGTTAATTTGTTATTTACTCTGCAGTTATTGGATAATAATGCTTCATTGATATAACACTTGGATTATATGGTTAAAAGGGATTAAATTGCTCTATTACTGATTCACCCCCTCTCAGTAATCCAACAGGTGGTGCTCAATTCTTTATCAAACTTGATCTATGTTCTAGCTACCACCAGATACGTATGAAAGAGGTTGATATTCCAAAAACTTCCTTTTGAACTCATGAAGGCCATTATGAGTTCTTGTTCATGTCCTTTGGCCTGTGTAACACACCCTCCACTTTCCAAATGAATCATGTCTTCTACCCTTTCCTTCGTCAGTTTATACTGGTCTTCTTTAAAGATATCCTCATTTATAGTAAAAATTGACAAGCCCATCTAGCCCATGTGGATCAAATATTATAGTAAAATTTTGAGAGGTTTTGTGGGTTTAACTAGATAATATTGCAAGATTATTTGAAACTATGGAAAATTGTGGTCCCCCTCACTACCCTCCTTAAAAAAGAATTCTTTCAATTGGACTCCAGCCGCTGATCAATCCTTTCAAGCCTTGAAAGAGGCTATGAGTACAACTCATGTTTTTGCACTGCCTGACTTCACAAAGACTTATGTTATTAAATGTGATGTTTCTTGGAAAGGCATAGAGGTTGTTCTCATTCAAGATGGAAGACCTTTGGCTTTGACTAGAAAACAACTCTCTGAGAGACACTTGGGAAAATCCACATATAAAAATGAATGGTGGCTATTTTTCATGTGGTGGATCTCTATCAGCCTTAATTGTCGGTGCAATTCTTACAAATTAAAACTGATCATCGTAGCCTCAAATATTTTTCGGAACAAAGAATTTTATCCCCTAAGCAATAGAAATGGTTGACCAAAATGTTGGGCTATGATTATAGATTGTTTACATGCAGATAAAATAAAATGTGGTTGTTGATGCTCTTTCACAGAAATATGAAGAATGTAGGTCCCTCTTTTCTCTCTCCTTCATTGTAGCAGATTAGTTAAAATCCATTCTCCAGGAATGGTTCCAAGATCCCAAAATTTCTCACTTGATCCAACAATTACAACAATATCCTTAGGCATATTTGGTATACTCTTGGCACAATGAGGAGCTTCACTATAAAGGTCACTTATATTTAAGAAAATCATCTCACCTTAAATCCATTATGCTATATGAACTTCATTCTTCACTAGCATTCAGGAATTCAATTTTTCACAAAACATATGAATGGATCAAACATTCTTTTTCTGGGAAGGAATGAAATGGGACATCCATACTTTTGAGTCTAATTGTAATACTTGTCAATACAATAAGGGCGAAACAATCAAAACTCCAGACACTCTCCAACCTCTCCCTATTCCACCTACTATATGGATGGATATCTCTATGGAATTAATTGTCGGATTACCAAATCTAGCAATAAATCTGTCGGCATGGTTGTACTTGATTGCCTTTCCAAATATTCTCATTTGTGTGCCCTCCAACACCTGTTCATGGCCTCCATTGTGGCTCACATTTTCATGGATAATATCTTCAAACTTCATGGAATTCCCCACTCTATTCTCTTAGACCATGATTAAACTTTCACCAACAACTTTTGGCAAGAATTTTTCAAGCTCCAGGGAACCCAATTGCATCTCAGCGAGACCTCTCATCCCTAGACTGATGGTCAAACTAAAATTGTCAAGAAGTGCCCGAAAACTTATTTGAGGTGGTTTGCATCAAACAAACAAACTCAATGGGTTCAGTGGTTATGACTTGTTGAATGGTGGTACAATGCATCTTACCATGTTGTCACTTGTATAACCCCCTTTGAGGTGGTCTATGGTCAAAATCCACATTTTTTATTCTCCTACCTTCCTAGTGTCTCCAAGGTCCAAGACGTCGACAACACCCTTATAGTTAGAGATTCCATTCCTAGTACCCTCAAAGAGAATTTTGTCATGGCTCATAATCGCATTAAGAAAAAATCATATTAGGGTCATTCAGAACGCCAATTTATTGAAGGGGGCCAGGTGTTTTTTCGTCTACAACCTTCTAAGAAAACATCCCTTAAATCAGATCATTGTTAGAAATTTTCTCCCAATTTTTATGGCCCTTATACAATTCTCAAGCGCATGGGGCATGTGGCATACAAGTTAGCTCTCCCTAGTCACTCTAAGCTCCATCTTGTTTTTCATGTTTCCTGCTTAAAGAAAGTGATTGGAACCAAGTGTCAGACTCAAAGTAGTATCCTTGAATTGGATGAAGAAGGATCCATTTGGTTGCAACCCTAGGGAGTCTTGGACCACCATGAGAATCATCTGTGTCTATGCACAATCAAGGAAGTTATAGTATAGTGGAAGGATGCACAACCAGAGGATGTCACATGGGATCTTACTACCATTTTGCAACAATTTCACCATGTCAAGCCTTGAGGACAAGGTTGTTTTCTCAAGGGGGAGGGCATGTTAGGGTCCTAAAATCCCTAACCCATCAATTAGATAGAATAATATTTTTTCTATGTAATAAAGGTTGACATAAGTAAATAATGTGAACATGTCTAATGTAAGAAGACCTACTAGAAGTTTCCACTTCTAAAAAGATCTTCCTCTAGAATTTTCTCTAGAATATAGAAATCATATAAATAGGAGTAGAAAGCATGGAAAAGTTTTTTCTTGAGAATCATTTTGTACTTGAGCTCTGCTTTACTAGAGGTTTCCCCCTCGAAGAGGCAAGTGACCTTGGCTATCAAGATAATAGAGGTATCATATTTTGGATCAATTGCGTCATTGTGCTCTCTATTTTTCTCTTTTTGCTAACTATTGTGATTAAAATCGTATTTATTCTCTACATATTATATTTTAGTACCTTACATTATAGAAACTCAATAAGTATGGCATGGTGAAAAGTTTCCTAGATGTTCGATTTCTGATGGAATCTTCCAAAAATGCATACTTGGCCAACATATGGAGGAAACGTTTGGCAAAGGAAAAGCATGGAGAGCATCTCATTGTGTTGGAACTTGTTCATAGTGATATGATGGGTCCATTTCCTTATCCATCCATGAGAAAATCCAAATATATTTTGACTTTCATTAATGACTACTCAAGGCATACCTATGCATGTTTTCTCAAGGAAACATCAGAGTTCTTTGGTCACTTTCAGGACTTTAAAGCACTTTGTAGAGAAGCAATCCAGAAAGGCCATTAAAATTGTGTATGCAGATAATGGCTGGGAGTATGTGATTATAAAATTTGATTAGTTTCATTCTTCTGAAGACATTGATTTATAACAAACTTTCCCATATACCCCTCAACAAAATGGTGTGGCAGAGCACAAGAAAAATCCTTGAATAATTGCATGTAGCAGTCCAAATTACTTGTTCCTAAGTTGTAGGTAGAAGCCATTAATTTCCCTTTCTATATCCAAAATAGGGTTCCTCACAAAGTGTTGAAGGGATTCACTCCTTTCAATGAATGGATTGGTCAGAAACCAACAGTCAAGCACTTTAATGTTTTTGGTTTTCGAGCATGGGCTCACATTCCTACAAGGAAATGAAAGGCATTGGAACCAAAAATCTCATCTTGCATCTTCAAGGGATATATGAATGATGTTAAGGGTTATGGACTTCTCAACCCTAGCATTGATCAATTGTTTATTAAGAGGAGTGTTAATTTTGAAGAGAGCTCTTTGAGCTTCTCTAATGACAATTTTAACTCTCCTGGAAGTCCATTGTTTCCAGTGAATTATGTTGATGTTGTCGTTGATGATCCACCTGTACTATTTATTAATAATGAGGATGTTACTTCCTCTTCTTTAGATATTAAAATTGATGATGAAGGAGTATTTATGGATATAGTAGAGGCTACAGATACCCCTACCATAGCATCATGTTGGGAACGTCCTACTCTCCAGACAATAAGCACCTTGGTCGGTGATCTAGAAAATAAAAGGTGCACATGTTTTCAATTTTAGGGAGTTCCATATGCTCTCACTACAATGGAACCTCTACTACTCATACGCTTCCACATTCCTACTAATATAGATCGTCATACCTTCAATGAGGTATCTAGAAATCCTGGGTGGGATGAAACTATGTATGAGTATCATTATTTTATGAGGGACAACACTTGGGAGTTGGTTTCCCTACCTCTAGGAAAACAAATTGTTCAATGCAAGTGATTTTACTAGACAAAGTTTGTAGCAAATGGTCTGGTGAATAAGCATAAGGACCAATTGGTGGCAAATGGATTCTCACAAGTACATGGCATTGACTACAATGAGACATGTTAATCCATATTATTTGTTACACCTATTCAACCATTTTGGATTTTCAACATCAATTGTAAGTTCAACTTTGGTTTCCATAGTGATTCTATGTAAGCCTTTTCTCATCAAAAGGATATGCACCTTTGATTTCCACTCATGATAATTGAACGTCGTGAGAGAGGGAACCATGATTTGATCCATCACTTTTATAATTTGTGTTGTTATATAGCAGAGCTCTGAATTTGACATTTTCAACATCTATAGGCAATCTGTAGCCGACAGATGGATTCATAACAATATGTAATTCATATGCATTAAATCCACGTGTTGGCCCTTGACCAAGTTTAAGAGTACTTGGTCATACTTGACCACTTTTGGGGACTATGAAAGCTTGCCAAAGATGGAGCGCAACACGAAGCAGAAAATAAGGAAACAAGACCTATTTTTGGGTCCATTTTAGGGTTTTGGGTTGATGTAACAGGAAAGGGATGTCGTCCTATGAGTTTACCCACGTTTAGGCCCATTTTGTAATCTATAAATAGACAGGTAATGTAAGAAATAGGGGAGGTTGTTTCTTAGTGCACTTGGTGATTGCTTAGTGCAAGTTGGCTATAGTGCTAAGAGTTGGATCTGTGTAATCAAGTATTGTAAGGCTCTGTGCATTTTGTGTAAGACTTGCAGAGCTGAGTGCAATTCCTTGTGAGAGACTATAGAAAGATTTGTGTTGAGTGCAAGGAAGAAGGATCTAGCGAGCTGCGCAGATCTTCTGTCATGTGCGAATTAAGGGTCATTGAAGCTCCATGCTATAACTGCTTGACCAAGATAATATAAAGAAGACTTTGTGGACGTAGCCCCGGGGTGGGGGTGAACCACAGTAACTCTGTGTATTATGCCGATCTGTTTGTCTCTCTCTTGCTAAGTGCTCTAATATTTTTAGATATATCTATTGATGAGTTGTGCTTATGAGATATGAATGCATTATAGATATGATACATAAGATGCTAAGTGATTAATCTATTAAGTATAACCTGTTTATCATTGCTAAGTGTTAGATCTGAGTAATTACTATAGTTCTTTGTGCTTCCTGCGAAGTGTACTAATGAATGTATGTTAAGGAATAACTGATGTTAAATGTTCTATAAGCAATATAATCGCAGATCTTTGTCCCAGCTAAGGTTGCAGACATCTGAGTCCTGTAACCACCCCTACCTCTACCTCGGGTGAGACTTCATCTGCTTCACAGGTGTTGCCGAAAGGGACAGTAGTTAGGGATTTGTTGGTGCACTCTTGAGCGTTGAACCCTAGGTCTTCTCTCGTGTGCCAACAAATGGTTCCATTGTCGGGACTGGAACTGTGATTGTTGGGAACTAAAGAAGAAAAAATCTTTGTGCGAACTAAGCTCTGTGTGTAGATCTTTTTCACTAGTGCGTAGTATTCTACTTGACCTACAAAGCTTTGTGTCGAGAAAAAGAGGTCAGATCTGAAGGGAAAACGTCATATCTGCAAAAAAAGAGGTTGATACCGAAGAAAAGAAGTGATATCTGAACGCTCTATATCCTAAGAAAAGTGGAAGTGGAAACTTCTTAAAGAAAAAGGTCAGATCTGTAGAAAAGAGGTAACATCTATAAGCTTTGTGCTCTGATAAAGGTAAGAATAGTTAAAAGTCTTAGATCTGGAAGCTTTGTGCTCCGCAGAAGTAAGATAAGTGAATTTTTTTGTTTCTAAAGCATGGATCTAGGTATGTTTGATAGATTATGTCTTATAGATAAAAGAAAGCTTAATATGAATAGATCTGATAAGTATAGTGATAGATATGTTATACCTATGCATCGAAAGAATGTCTAGACTAACAAGTGGATGAAGGATCCTAGAAAAAAAAAATTGCATGCTAGTCACCATGATCCTGGTGCACAGTACAGAAGGAGTTGGGGAACATCTAAACAAAAAATAGGATTAACCCTCTGTTATAGTTGCAGACGACCGGGACATCTTGACAAAGAATGCCCTGGGAGAAGACCTAGTTGCCTCTGTTGTAAGGCTATGGACCATGAAGTATTGGATTGCCCTAGAATGATTTCTAGGCTTGAGAAGATGAATATGGAACAAGCAAACCCTAAGGGAGATCAGGAGACCAAGATTATAGCAGAAACCCAGAAAGAATCAGAAAAAATATTGGTACAGATGAAAAGTACCTTGAATGAACACCGACATGTTAGGCTATCAGAGATCTTCAAAGAAAAAGAGAAAATCAAAGAAAGAATAGGGGACTTTGACATTAACTGTACTCTTGATGAAGAAACACAAGTGAACATTATGCCAGAAAGAACTTGGGAAGCTATAGGAAAGCCTGTCATGATCCCTTCCCTAGGAGGAACAAGTTTCTTCAGAGGAAAGCTAGTAAACCTATGTGGAAGGCTCACCCAAATACCTATGAATGTCAAAGGAAATTCGACAGAGGAATACTTTGAGATCATTAAATTTGTTGAAAATAGCACCACGTTTACCATGCTCATAGGAAAACCCTGGATTGATAGAGAACGGGCCAGATGAAGAGAAGAAGAGAAAGTTTTGGAACAGAAGAAGCAAGAGTTAAAAGACTTTAAGACTAGAAGGATCGCACACTTGATTGAAGAATAGAAGAGCAAACCATGGATATTTAATATTAGCACCTATGATGTCGAAGCTAAGAGAACACTTAAGGATCCACAGAAGATCGAGTTACCTATTTTCGATACAGAAGAAGTATTATCAAGGAACCCTAAGAAACATTTTCCACAGCGCGAAGTAACTAAGACCACAGAAGATAAACATAAGAATGGTAAAAGCGTTACTGAGACGAAACTTACTGGGAAGAAGGCTAGGAAGTTAAGGAAGAAAAGGGCTAATACTGTAAGATTACAAGAATTTCTAGAGGAAACTTTGCAGCAAGAAGAATTGCAGAATTGGAGCTTCGTCGAGATATCAGGACAACGACATAGAATACTTCTCCATGACGAAGCAATATAGTTGTTGGAAACAATATACCCTTTCGACCGCCACTCCAAACGGATCGAAAAGAAGTTATGGGTTACCACTAGACCGTTGGATAGCACCAGAACGGATAGAACAGAGTTAATGAAGGCCCCATGTCCATTGCAAGAAGACCATTGCTGAGATTGCCTAATTAACCTGTCACGCCACGCACCGAGAATACTTTTTTCTAACTGAGAATCTGAGCATGAACCCTGAGATTTACTTACCCTGATATCATTGCCTTACTATTCGTTGTCGTCTTTGAATTCTTGTTGCACCCAAGCCAGTTGACCTAAGTTTGTATGTCGAACGAGCTCAACCTTGCTGAGAAATGTTTTGAAGAAGTTCTAATTGATTTAATGGTTGAGAGAATCATGTCAGAACGCAGAATTTCTATAGGTGTACAGGCATCATCCTCGGGTGTACTTCCAGCTTCCCCCTCCACTGCTCGAGCAGGACCATCCCGACCGCCTTCGGAAAGATGATCTAAGCTAGGAAACGTCTTCACCACTATGAAGATGATCCCAAGCATCTTGCCTAAATATATCCCACCACTAAGAGGACCAGTGAATCGAGACTCTGTACCCAGAGACTTCGACTATGATGTAGTCACTGCGTACCTCCCGAAAGGGGTGCGCGCAGTTCATGCTGACCAAGAAAAGATCACCACTGAAATTCAATGATTTTAACCTTGGAGATCACAAGGTATACAGTATGCTATCCCCACACAAGTATTTGACCATTACAAAAGGAAAGAACCCCAAGATTGTACCACAGCAATGGACCCATAACCTTTGCACGGTTAACCCTCCTCAACGTAATGAAGATTCCACATTTCAGGAGGCATCAGGAAGTAAATGCCTGTGTTTGACTGTTGTTGTCCTACTACCACGGAGGATACCTATGGTTGGACCGGTGCATCATCGTGGATCTGATTCTGATCAATCGGATCACCGGGCTAAGCATGCAGGGCCCTCACCCGTAGGACTTTTACCCAGGAAAGACCACAGATCGTGCTCTCTCTCAACGAATAAAAGACACATATGATGATATGGAAAAAGGCACGTGAGGTTACAAAATAGCCTCCATTGAGAATGCAGCAGTATGCTTTGGCTTCCAGTTGATCACGGGCAAGTTAGTCCAAAAAAACTGAGCTACACAGGTGACCGGATTTGTAGTTGACCTCGCAGGGAAGTGCATGGAGGGACTACAAATGAACTGGGAAAAATACCTTATAAATCAGCTAGATCTTGACTATAGACAAGCGCAGAACCAAGGGTATGAGTTCCACTTTAGCTGGTTTCTCATACTCATCGCCTTCATCGCGTGGGAACTACCCGAGGGAGCCACGTTTCCAGAGATCGAACCCTTCGAACCCCTAGCCGCGAAGTTCTGTAAGCTATGGTACTCCAGCGACATGAACAAATAGTGGCAGTCCAATGCCTTCTTCCATGTGTACTACATTTATTTGAGGAATTCCATTCAGTATACACCACGCATTACACCCAACACTCTTCAAAGGTTTCGACCTTTGATGAAATTCAGCCAGATCGTCACTTCACCCACATCACAACGTGCGCAGATGAGCACAAACAACAACTCCAGTCATATTACAAGTTGACAAAAGATGACCTGGAGGAGATTACCAAGGAATGGTCGCCAGACCTCCTTGTTGCAACAGACCCCGCAAAGATGTCCAACGTAGATAACCCCGAAGCTATGTCGGATACACCAGGACTGCGCAAGACTAAGAAGGATGTGGAAGTTCAAGATATCCACAGCACATCCACGAAGACTGCTTCACTCTCACTTGTGAAGGGAGGTGATGATGAAGAACTAGGGGGCACAGAAGTTGAACAGAGCAAAGGCAAGGTTACCCCACCTAGGGATGAGGCAGATCCCTCCAAGAAAAGGAAGATTACCCCACCGAGGCCCTCATCCAGAAAGAAAACGAAGGCCACCCGGACCACACTTAAGACTACGCTTACCCCGGATGATTTTGACTTCTAAATTACCGTGTTGAATGATGTTTCATTAGAGCTCATGGAAAATAAAGAAGAAAAGCAGGAGGAACTATTCCACTGGATCATGGGCGAATTCAAAGAAGTGCAGTAGGAACTTCAATGTAGCCAAGTAGTTTCTATGGCACCGTTAACAATGGAAAAATCAGGAACAGGCGATGAGCCCACACAGTTACACAAGATCGCCAAGAAAGTCAAATCTCACCTTCGACGAGATCAAGAAGACATAGTGAAAGCCACCCAGGCTTTGGTGCAAGCATAGAGCGCACATGAAGAGAAACGGAGAAAGGCAGAACATGATCAACTTGACTTACAAGCAAAATGGGAGGAGGAAAAATCCCAGTTACAGTAGAGCAAGGACCAGTTGCTAGCAGAGCAACTTGAAACACAAGAAAGAGTTCACAAGGCACTGCGCTCTGTGACAATCATAGAAGTGAAGATGGAATTTCGTATTCCATAGCAGGTGACCCAACTGGAAGCAGTAATCCAGCAAATTCAACAGTGCATCATGGATCTGGATCTTCGCACCGTGCCTGAGACACCTCAAGAGATAAGAGATCTAAGAGAGGCCACTGCTCGAAGCACAGTTGACCAATTAAAAAATTTGGTTTTGGAATGTAGGCATCTAAGCACCAGAAGCACCCAAACCTATGAAACCCTCGCAGAGATTTCAGAATTGCAGACATTGGAGGCACAACTCCACGAAGAAAAACAGCATGCATGTGTGCTATAAGCACAGCTGAAGTCTATGACCCCAGTCGAAAGAATGAAGAGGTTCGCAGAGAAACTCACAGCCCAACAACAAGTACACACGCTGCAAAGTAAAGTAATGGACGTCTCTCAACGACTGCAACCACTCCAAGAGAAGGCATGTCAATTGTTCGTCGAACTTGAAAGCCAAGGAGATAAACTCGAACAGGGCATCATCACTGCAGAACAACGCTTGGAAGCACCACTCAATGACACAGTAATCCAGGAATTTATTGAACAAGAGGTTGTCGCACTGCAGCAGGTCGAAGCCTCTCGAGAAAATCTCGAGGCGTTCGAAGAGGAATTGGTCAAACCTGAGTGACTCGGGACGAGTCACAGGTGAGTGTTGGGGGCCTGTTGGCCCTTGACCAAGTTTAAGATTACTTGGTCATACTTGAACACTTTTGGGGACTGTGACATCTTGCCAAAGATGGAGCACAACGCGAAGCAGAAATTAAGGAAGCAAGACCTATTTTTGGGTCCATTTTAGGGTTTTGGGTTGATGTAACGGGAAAGGGATGTCGGCATGTGGGTTTACCCACGTTTAGGCCCATTTTGTAATCTATAAATAGACAGGAAATGTAAGAAATAGGGGAGGTTGTTGCTTAGTGCACTTAGTGATTTCTTAGTGCAAGTTGGCTATAGTGCACTTAGTGATTGCTTAGTGCAAGTTGGCTATAGTGCTAAGAGTTGGATCTATGTGATCAAGTATTGTAAGGCTCTATGCATTTTGTGTAAGACTTGCAGAGTTGAGTGCAAGTCCCTGTGAGAGACTATAGAAATCTTTGTGTTGAGTGCAAGGAAGAAGGATCTAGTGAGCTACGCAGATCTTATGTCCTGTGCGAAGTAAGGGTCATTGAAGCTCCGTGTTGTAACTTCTTGACCAAGATAATATAAAGAATACTTTGTGGACGTAGCCCCAGGGTGGGGGTGAACCACGGTAACTCTGTGTATTATGCTGATGTGTTTGTCTCTCTCTTTCTAAGTGCTCTAATATGTTTAGACATATCTATTCATGCTTTGTGCTTATGAGATATGAATGCATGCTAGATATGATACATAATATGTTAAGTGATTAATCTATTAAGTATAACATGTTTATCATTGCTAAGTGTTAGATCTGAGTAATTATTGCAGTGCTTTGTGCTTCCTGCGAAGTGTACTAATGAATGTATGTTAAGGAATAACTGATGCTAAATGCTCTATAAGCAAGATAATCACAGATCTGTGTCCCAGCTAAGGTTGCAGACATATGAGTCCTGTAACCACCCCTTCCTCTACCTCGGGTGAGACTTCATCTTCTTCGCATGTGTTTGCGAAAGGGCTGGTAGTTAGGGATTTATTGGTACGCTCTTGAGCGTTGAACCCTGGGTCTGCCCCTGTGTGCCAACAAATGGTTCCATTGCCGGGAGTTGAACCCGGGTCTCTCGGGTGAGAGCCGAGTATCCTAACCAACTAGACTACAAAGCTTTGTGTTGAGTGCAAGGAAGAAGGATCTAGCGAGCTGCGCAAATTTTCTGTCATGTGCAAAGTAAGGGTCATTGAAGCTTCATGTTGTAACTGTTTCACCAAGATAATATAAAGAAGACTTTATGGACGTAGCCTCAGGGTGGGGGTGAACCACAGTAACTCTGTGTATTGTGCTGATGTTTTTGTCTCCCTCTTGCTAAGTGCTCTAATATGTTTAGACATATCTATTCATGCTTTGTGCTTATGAGATATGAATGCATGCTAGATATGATAAATAAGATGCTAAGTGCTTAATCTATTAAGAATAACATATTTATCATTGCTAAGTGTTAGATCTGAGTAATTAATGCAGTGCTCTGTGCTTCCTACGAAGTGTACTAATGAATGTATGTTAAGGAATAACTTATGTTAAATGTGCTATAAGCAAGATAATCACAGATCTGTGTCCCAGCTAAGGTTGCAGACATCTGAGTCCTGTAACCACCCCTGCCTCTACCTCGGGTGAGACTTCATCTTCTTCGTAGGTGTTGCCTAAAGGGCCAGTAGTTAAGGCTTTGTTGGTGCGCTCTTGAGCGTTGAACCCTGGGTCTGCCCCTGTGTTCCAACACCATGAAGAGTTTCTAAATACGGGGTTATGTATCTCAACATAAGGGAACATATCAAACCACGAATATTCCATAGAATAGAGTCTTAAGTGGAACTATAGAGGAATGCCTTCAAGCCACGAAATTATCACTTCAGTATGCATGTAGAACTCGCTAGCACTTCAAAGAATCACCACGATTTGGGGTTGTAATAGAAGCACACCGAAACAGATCTATTGTTGATGAGATTTTCATTGGACAAAGACTTTAGTGATTGAAGGAATGTGACCTTTCAAGCCACAAAATTGACCCTAACGCATGCACACAAATCCACTAGGATGTGTGTGCACTAGCACATCGATTCACATGCAAACCCCCCCCAGAATTTGATTTCATCTTCCAATGAAACTTCCCTTCAAATTATCTTAGGCTTTGATACCATATGATATTTGGTTGTTGAAACAATATGTATAGCTTGGTTGTTGAGCCACCCAAGATGTAGAGTCTGAAGAGAAGAAATAAAGATCAAGGAGGGAAAAATGTGATTCTATATAAGGTATTACAAATGCTCATTAATCAACTAATACAACGAAAAAATGAAGGTAGAATAAATACAAATACAATTCCAACTAGGGAAATATTTGGTAAAGAAGGCCATGCAATGGCATGCCACGAATCTTGCCTCTAAGAAAGGAAAATGAAAACAACTCAGTGAAGCTTAATTGTTGCATGTGCATTAAAGTGCTAAATATAGATTGAAGTAAACTAACACAAATAACTAGCTAGACATGAATAGTAAGTGTGTTGTATGCTAGCAATACACATGACCTACGCTCACCAACTAGGACTTACATAGTTCTATACACGACCTAATGGGACTCGGGAGAGCTAAAACTACTAAGGAATATGCTTCAAGGAGTGGCCCCCATTCACAGAATTCTAAAGGATAATTGATATGGGTAAGAATTGGAGGTAAGGGTTATTACAAACTATAAACAAGAGTAATAATCATTGTCTAAAGGAAGACAATCCTCTAGCTAGAATATTATTTGACATCAAAATTTAGTAGGGAAATCCCTTCCCAAAATTAGTGTTTTTTTATGACTTACGGGCCTAACATATGTATATCTTTTTCTTTGATAAAGGGTCTAGTTTTTGTTTAATTCCATAATAATATGGATCGTTTTTAAATACAGACTTTTGTTGGATTATGAAGATCTTGTTAAAATTTTGATATGCGTGTTTAACCATAGACAATATCACATCATTGGAATTCACATATGCCACCCCCTAGCACAATAACCTTTTCTTAGATAGAATGATTCTGGAAAGTCTACACTAGAACCAATAGATAAACCCTAACCAGAAACACCATTGTTGTAGCAGTAACACAATACCAATAAAGTGTACCTTTACCAAGAGAAGAACATAAGAAGAAGATACCAGAAAGGCTTGTGCCCTAGCTGCCATTGTTGCTCCATAGACTTGTGCCCTAGTTTCTACCATAGTTCCTCCTTAGACTTGCACATTGTTTCTGAGTGAGTGAGAGTGTGTCTAAATGAGCTAGGCACCTCCTTATTTATACTAGCCTGTCCAAGTGACTTTTCTAGGTGGGGATGACTTCTCTTTCTAGGGCCTTCTATTTCTTTATTATTATTCTCCTTGGATCGAATTCTCTTCTAGGGTTTACACACATATGTTTAATGGTTTTCTTACTCCCGAAATATTCTATTCTAAGTACAAGTGTTTCACTTGGAGGTTAATACATCCCGCAACTACCAAAACATCAACACTCCCTCTTAGCTAGAGAGGCATTAACTAAGACTTTCTTCATGTAATGGTCTCAAACACATCCACCCATATCACATGGCATGGGCAATACTAACATGGTCTTGCAAAATATTATATAGGTAGCATCATCATATCCACACAAGCTATCTCATGATCAAACAGATCATGTCACAAGTATTACCATCATAGCCACACAGGCTATCTCGTGATCAAATAGATCATATCACAAGTATCACCATCATATCCAGACAATCTCTTCCATAGTCACACACATAAACAATACGATGGTCATGTCGCAGTCATGCATTGGGGACCTCACCAACACATGTAGCATCTCTCTAGTGGGCACAGCCTCATCGTCCTCTTGGACCTTACATCATTATAGGGATTTCATCTAGCTCACATATAGTTAGGCATCTAGCTCACACAGAACTAGGAAACCATCCAACGCATACAAAATCTGGAATATGTATTTGAGCCATTTCAAATAAAAATGTGCTATTACCCAATCCAAATGGAGTCTAGGAAATTGCAACTCGCCAACTCACATAGAATCTGGCAACTAGAGCTAGTTCCTCTAGTTGGCACACTAGGAATCCAGTTCACTGTGATTGGGCATTTAACCACGATTGTTAGGCAATATAGTGCACACACACTACCCATATAGCCCAAGGCTAGGAAACACCTCCAACCACACAGGTTGGCCCTCCAATTTGAAAATTTGGGAAACTTGCCAACCTCGAAGGCTCGGCATCTATTGACCTTGTGCGAGGTGTTGTTGATTGGTACCAAATTGCCATAGTTACTAATGTGCATGTAAATGACGACCCATTGTTTCCACACTCTGCAATCTATTTCCCAAAGAATCGCATATGTGACTCATCACTCCATCTTACGAGGGACGTCCTTCTGGACCACGCTAATCTTGTCCCTAAAGTATTCAAACTTTACCCTTGATAGAGGCTTGGTCAACACATCTGCTATCTACTCGTCTTTAGCAAGATATTGGAGCTTCACTGCTCCCTTTTGCACCATATCTATGATATAATGGTACCTGATATCAATATGCTTGGACTTGTCATGAAACACCAGGTTCTCTAACAACTTCACACAACTCTGGTTGTCGCACCAAATATAATTTGCCTCTAACTTGAGATCAAACAATCTTGCAAGCAGCTTCTAAAGCCACACTGCTTTGTTTTTAGTTGAACAAGTTTTTATATACTCTGCCTCAGCTATACTCGGCGCCACACTAGTCTGCTTCCTGCTAAACCATGAGATCATAGTTGATCCCACACAGAAACAACATTTAAATGTACTCTTCCGGTTTGCAACACTACCAACCCAAACTAAATCGATATAGCCTTGCAGGCTTATCTCATGATCGGAAACATATTTGAGTCCATAATAAATTGTACCTTTAAGGTACCTCAAAATATGTTTTTCTGCAACCAAGTGAACACGTCTTGGTTCATACATATACTGACTCAAAGTGTTCACCACAAAGAATATATTTGTTCTAGTGTTCATCAAATACATCAAAGAACCAACCATATGCATGTACATGATGACGTCCACTATCTCTGAAAATAATATTACCAACTTAACGAGAACTGTGACCTCAAAGCGAGAACTCTAGCCCAAAAAACTCATATTTTTGCATAAAAAACATGAAAATCAACCCCAAATCAAAATGTGGTGCTACTGGTAGCACCATTTTTCAAACGAGGTCAAAATTACAACATTTTTCAAGCATGACCTTCAAAACTCATACAATAGCTTAGAAAAAC